>RJWM01035696.1:0-18692 GCA_004363535.1 Dasyprocta punctata
CCAAGCTTACCCAATATGTGGTAAATATTCATGTAATGATTTTACTTATGTGCAAGGCACATCCTCCTTTGATTCAGTTCAGCTGGGCATTACAAGATGAACATTAGTTAATCTACCACACTTTGTGGTAGTGTGTTCTTCTTGGTGTTGCTCAGTGTGTGAATCAGAGCACTCAGGAGAGTTAAAGGAGCCCAGTGTTATCTACATCTTCGTTTTCTGAAATTAATATATTTTGAACAATAATATTGCAAACAAGTGTGTATGTATTAAGTTTCCCTGGTAGTATTCTTAAAGTTAGATACAGAAGAACTAAAATATGAAACTAAAAGATTCACTATTGTCATGAATAGTAAACAAAATGAAATAAAACCAATGCTACATATTCTACTTTTTTTTTTTTTTGTACTGGGGATCAAATTCACAACCTCGTGCCTGCCAGGCAGGTACTTAGGCCACTGAGCTAAATCCCTGGCCCTATTTTTTGACACAGAGTCTCACTATGCAGTTAGCCCAGGCTGGACTTGAACTTACAGTAATCCTTCTGCCTCAGCCTCCTGAGTGCTGAGATTAAAGGCATGTGCCACCATACCCAGCTTACTCTACAATTTTTATTTCTAAAGTAAATGTCCGTAAAAGAAGTAGTAATTAACAGGAATAACATGTTATATAAAAATAAATAATTGTAATGAGTGTGATATTAGGTTAAATGAGAAAATATTAAAATGAAATATTTAGAAATACTCTTTCAATAGTGACAAAATTATAAAGCTAATAGTTTGTTTATATATCTCTAAATTGTTCATGGTGATTTAATGTTTTATTGGAGCACTTTATAACAAGATGTAAAGGATTGCTATAAAAACTTTGGCACAATTAAAGTCTTTCAAATATAACATAAAATAAAATAAATACTAAAATGACTCATACTTCAAAGTAAAGGCTTCTCTAGATAACACTTTTATCTTCAGAAGGGGAAACAGGATATAGTTACAATATCAATGACATTTTCAGATTCAGCCAATTTGGGGACCATAATAAGGAAAGAGTTTTGGGTAAGGGGATAACAGGCTTATTTTTCATCTCTTGTATTCTGTTAGCTCTCAGCTCTGGCTTTAAAGACTAAAAATAATCCTGATAAGGAAAGACCTCTCCTTTTGAAAGGAAAGTCACAGTCTGGAAGCTGAAATTTGAAGTATTCCATGTGCCTCACATGAGTTCCAAGGCTTATAAACCACAGAACTTTATTTCTCATTATTTTAGCTACTTTTCTTATCACTGAGTCAAAAAAACCTGACACTGGAAAGTTAAAGAAGGACAAGACTATTTTGGTATAAAGTTTGTAGAGGTTTCAGTCCAGAGTTGACTGGTTCCAAGGCAAGGCAGCATGGCAGAGGGGCACTGCAGAGGAGAAACAGTTGATGGTAGAGCGGGCAGCAGGCATCAAGAGGCAGCAGCAGCAAATCTCCCTTCATATCCCATCCATGCCACTCCACGCCCAGGGTGGACCTTTCCATTCTCCACACTTGGAACTATGCTAAACCAGATCCTGCACTCATGCAGTACCACACACCCATGATTCAACCTCCTTCGAAACTCCCATCTATGAACATATGAGAACTTGCAGGGAACATCTAGATATACTAATATTTATGGAGACCTGGCAGTCTAAGAGCAAGGCTTCTGTGTATTTCTTATCTAGAAATGGTAAAGTTCCTGACAGATAACCCTCTTCTGTTACTTTACATGACAGAAGGGATTAGAGAACTCTCTGTGCCTTCTTTAATAAGGCCATCAGTCTCAGTGAGGAGGCCCCCACCCTCCTGACCTGATCATCTCACAAAGAACCACCTCCCATTGTCATCAAATGTGGGGCTAACATTTCAACGTATTCATTTTGTGAAGACATAAACTTTCAGATCATATTACAACTCATGCTAATCTTAAACCTATGGCTCAACCAGTAAATAATTCTGAAATCTAACATGGAAATTGTCTACCCATAGAAATAAACTAGATAAACAGGGGGTGGTGGCACACACTGGTAATCCCAGCACTTGGGAGGCTGATGCAGGAGGATCATTATGAGTTCAAGACCAGCCTGGGCTCCAAAGTGAGTTCAAGTTCAGCCTGAACTGCATAGTGAGACCCTGTCTCAAAAAAATAGGACCAGGGATTTAGCTAAGTGGTGTAAGTGCCTGCCTGGCAGGTGTGAGGTTGTGAGTTCTATCTCCAGTACCAAAAAAAAAAAAAAAGAAACTAGATATATACTGGGATATATTTTCATTTTAAACAGTATTGGAAACTATTGCATCATTATTAAATGATATTTATTGCTCAATTTACATGTTTAAAACAATGTACAGGCATTAAAATAATCATTCTTTGAACTGCATCAGGTAGATAGATCAGTATCTCCCATTTTCCTAGTAAGAAAACTGAATATAAAAGGGTAAGTGACATGAACAAGGTCACACAGTTAAGTTGTGAAGATTTGAAGACAGTATATAATCTTAACTATGATATTATTTTGACTTTTCTCTAAAATTTGTAGCTTGATTAATGATCAGTGATTGAAAGTTACATATTGTAGACAAAGAAAATATTTTATAATACATAAAATATTAAAATATATTGATGTTTTATGATAAATTTCATGAAATCTTTACTTATGTACTTGCCCAAACATACTAACGCAGATGTATTTACACAAAAAATGTTACTTAGCTGAAGAATTGGTAAGAAACTGCTCAAAGAGCAAAAATAATTGGGATAGGGAAAAGGAGGAAAGAAGAGGGAAAAAGAAAAATACATAAATCTGTAGATATGTATATGTAAGACAGCTAAAATGACTACACTGTTAAATGTATTAGTTATTGAGAAAGAACGTTAATACTCATGATTAGATCAATTTTGCATGTCTACATC
The DNA here is from genome assembly GCA_004363535.1 of Dasyprocta punctata. NCBI lineage: Eukaryota > Metazoa > Chordata > Mammalia > Rodentia > Dasyproctidae > Dasyprocta > Dasyprocta punctata. The sequence goes on from RJWM01035696.1 coordinate 2,926, forward strand.
TGTTAATGTAAACAACCCTGTTGAAGGTAACGATACACAATATTGCAACCATTGTCAAGTCCCTATTATCTTGTTTTGTAAACCTAAGATGTTACTGTTTTGGATTTGCAAAAAAAAGAACATCGTTTTGTTTAAGTAGGAAGACATTATTTTTTAAAAAACATTGTAAAAAGTTACTAGCAACTATACAAAATGATCACTACATAGTGTGATAAATGCAAGTAAACAAGCAGCTTGGTTTATTTATTGGACATTAACAAGTTTCTTACCAGTACGCACAATAAAAGCATGTTTCTACACTGGTATAATGGCACTGTGAAAACAATTTATATGTAAATAATATTACTTAAACTTTTAATGATTTTCCTTAAAGTCCTTAAAGATGTTTTTTGAAGAAAAAAAAGTTGTAGTTTAGATTTCCAAAACTTCAGTTAGCATCAACTGGATTTTAAAAAATTAAATCTGATTTTTCAAATAATCTTCCACAGATGTTTTCAGTTTTATATATATACATAAAATACATATAATGTATATTATATATATATTTGTTTCATACATTGCAAAGAATACTGATAGTAAAATTATTGAAATATGAATTGAGTGCAGTTTTTATGAGATATAATGAAATAGTTTTTTTTTATGCTCTCCCTTCTAAGTATCTTACCATTTTAACTGTGACTCTTATCAGATTTTGATTTATCTCTTTATCCATTATTGTACCTAATTGGGAACAAATTACTTATTACTCATGAAAGACACTAACTACCTAGTGTTGCAGAAAAAAAGAATATTACAATTTACATTTAAATGAGATTTGAAATGTTAATGAACAGATCCAGTATTCTAATTATCTCTGCAAATACTTTAAGGTGAACTTTTATAGATGGATCATTCTTTGCAACTTATTCTAGGGTGTTCTACCGAGTGGTTTAGCAGTACATAAAGCACATAATACACATATTACATTTGTTTATTGTTATGCAATTAGAGTCAAATAAATGTGGTTATTATTAATTAACATAATTTTACTGTGATGAGTAATCATAAATCAAATGAAGTATTTTAAATTGCAAAATTATCTTATGGCAGTGTTGTTGAAATGTAGCTTTTATTCATTTATACTCCAGGAATTTAAAAAAAACATGATTCTTGAATAATTTCAACATTTTTATTAAAAATAACTTTCCGCACATCAACATAAATATTTCCTTCTTACTTTAACAGTATCGTGTATTTTATAAATGTGTTCATAACCAGTAAGTAATACTGAAATAAAAATATTTATATGTAATTTTGTGCCATGAGTTAACTTTGCTCTGGGTTAACAAGGACCATGAATTTAATATGAAGCCTTCCAGGGAACTGGCTCGAGTGACTCCAGCAAATCCCAAGAGTGCAAAACCTCACCTTTTTCTTATCCTTACTTAGATACTCCAAGTACTCTTGAAAACTATATCATGCTCTTTTCACCATTTAAGACCTGTGATAATTTATTTTGTGAAGCATTTCAAATAAAAGGATATTTCCAACATATTACGAGAAACCTCAAGCAATGATTTAAAAGAGATACCAAAGATCATGTGAAAATATTAATAAAACAGTAATAGCCATGACGGTATCTACATAGCATGCACAAACAGCATGGTAGGAAGGATGGCAGAAGAAAAGAGCTTCACAAATCATGTCATCTCAGTCATTACCTGCTTTAAATGAGAGGGGAAAAAAACCTCTCTCAGTGGATTATGCATAATGAAGATAATGCCTAGCACTGCACAAAAACAATTCATAATATTTTGTTTCATTTGAAAGTACATGAATAGCTTCTGCTTGAAAATAGAAAATCAAAACAATTATATTTTAAATTATTTCAAAGAAGGAATAGGAAATTGAACTGTGGTCATCAATAATCCCCGATATTATACTTTCCCACAAAATATGAAGCTATCCCCTGGTTAGGTTAGGCTGTTATAATGAAATTCTGTAGCCTGGGTGGTTTAAAAATATGCAGTTACTTCTCAGTCTCACAGTTCTTGTGGTGGAAATCAAAAGTCAAACTGCTAGAATGGCCGGGTTCTTGATGAAAGGCCTTTGAACTTGCATATCGTCCGTCTTCTTGTAGTGTTTCCTCAATAAAAAAATGAGGACATGCTCTCATATACTTTTGTTTTCCTTGTTACCCCACACACATCTCCAGGTGGGTTACAAGAACTATCTCCTTGGAGATTAGGATTCAATAGATGAATTTTGATGGAGACAGAAATATTAACTCTGAACTACATTTCTTGCACAATTTCTCAATAATTCAAAGGCCCATATATTAATCTGTGTCAGGATAATTTGAAGTGTTTCATCCAAATTTGTTTTATGTACTGTATAACACGGTTATAATCATTAGGAAGCTCCAGTATTTCCGACGAGTGTGAAGTTTTTCTGGGTTGATCTATTTTAAGTATGACCTTAGAGGCAAAAAATCATCATGCCAAATTTTCAGAACATATGTACAGAATTTGTCAATGAAAGGAAGAAAAGTTAAGCCACAACAGAAAACAATAATTAAAACCTTAGAATTTGAGTTTTCTACATTTTAATTAGCTTTAAACTCAGTTTACTATTGTATTTTAATTAACTTGAATAGAAGACTTACATAAAGTTTTTTACAGAAGAGAAAAATTGAGAAAATTTATCATGTGGTTAAAAATTAAGATAAAAAATATATTCACTAGTAGTGCTAAAATTAGCACTTTGAGTACCTAAGTTTGAAAATAAACAGATACAAAACAACATAAAGTTTAACAAAAATGGACTTGAAATAGGTTCATAATATTAAATTCATTGGAAAATAGTAGTGGTGAAGTTTTGCAACATACCGATAAAAAATGTTAGAAAGAAAGCTGGTAAGATGCAAAATATAGCATAGGACTAAGCATTTAGTTGATGGTACAGCTTGCATATTAATCTAAATTTGTACTGCCAACTGGTAAAGAATGCCAATTAAAAGAAATTTAATATTAGCCCAGACTATATGAAAAGCTAAGAGAATCAAACTCAGGATCTTGCTATTGCCAGGTAGGCGCTTATGCCACTGAGCTATGTCCCCAGCAAATTTACATAACTTGTAAGTGAAAAATATCATTTTTTATTCTTCTTGCTACTGAAATAATGTTGCATAAACAAATATATGTAACTATTTATCCTTCCCACTTTCTAGAAATTTAATCTGTTGGCAACATCCTAATAAAATAATTTTATTTTGATCTTGGATAAAATTGCAGGTTTTTGTTTGCTTGACCCCAATCACTCCAATGTCAATTTCACTTTCTGCTTCTCATTCAGGACACATTATTTCTGCTGAGAGATAATGCATGTTCAGGAAGAGCTAGTGTCCCACGGAAATTTGCCAACATGTTAAAAGGAAGTTGTGTGAAATACAGCGAGTAGGATAGATAAGATATGTGATTACAAAGAAAGACTAGAGGAGAAAGCAGCCATTATTAAGATGTCACAGTCTTAGGTCTATTTTCTTCTGGGCTCCAATTATGCCATATGACTGTGTTTGGCTTGAGACTAAAGACAAAAAATAACAACATCCTTCACATGTAACTAAGTGAGTCCTTGTGACAGGATTATATAATTACATACCGAGATTCAATAGAACATACTCATGTACAGTTTTATAATGGCCAAGAATGAAAGAAAAAGATACAGTGCAAAATATACAGGCACTCTTTCCCAGCTTCCCAGCATATTCTTATCTGGATGGTAACCATGGAGTATGCTCAAATCATCTTAGATTAATAGGAGCTTATGAAAAACCTTTCATTTTAACCATTTAAATAGATACAGTCTTATATATATGCATATATGTATATCTATCTATCTATCTATCTATCTATCTATCTATCTACATAGTTTGTTCTGCATATCACCAGAGAAACTTAAAATCTTAAATGACATGATATAATGAACTAATCCATATCATTCTTGGCCAAAAGAAATTACCAGACATTAAGACAAGCCTGGAGATAAGTGTAGAGTTGACCTTGTCCATCAGGAGATAGCTTTATCTTATATAATCAAACACAAATGACTCAAGCAAAAATGTAGAATATTTATGTATTACTTTTCTACTAAATGGTCTCCTAAACATTTTAAGGCATATTTCACAAAATATTTAAGTCATTTCATCTTAAATTCACATATTCAACAATTAGTAATTTAGCAATCAACAATTACTGAATCATGATATATTTACCCTAGAACTGAATAATTAAATATATGGCAAGTTGTGAAGGCTTTGTCATTGTGAGGAGGAGAGGTTACAGATGCCAAGAAGAAAAACTGAAATAATACACATGGTCAAGTGTTTGAATTGGAAGTCACTGTGAAGTCACGTTTAGTTTAATATATATACATGTTTATACATGGGTTACTATAAAGTATATTCTCTTGACTGTAAAATATTTGTGCCTAAAGGAAAATTCCAGTAACAATGAAGACATTCCAATATCAGATCACATGGCATTCTGTAAAATGAATATGAAACACAACTCACTGTTTGACATTGTCAAAACATAGTATTGTCCTTCTTTTGTAGTCCTATTAATCTACATTACTTTGTATGTGCACCCCTTCTAACCCACATTTTTTCCTGTCTTGCTTTGTCCACCTCTCTCTTCTACAATGGCAACACAGAATCCTGAACATTCATTCAAAATAAGGGAAGACAATAAGGCTAAAGCTATTTCCGTGTTTGTTTTCCAATTTTTCTCCCACTACATTTACAGCTTTTTTCATGGAGCTTTCATTTCATAGTGCATAATAGAAAAAATAAATGTGAATGAATTAGGCAATGTCTCAGTTACATACTGTTCTTGTAATCCAAGACACAGTCCCAGGGATTATTGCAATATTAAAACTTAGATAAAGGAGTAATGAAAAAGATGGATTGGACATACGCGAGCAACTATTATCATTAATTTAAAAGTTATTTTTCATGGCAAGACATAGTTCGGCTATAATATTCTAGAGCATGCACGAAAAAGACAATGAAAAAAGGTATTGGGTGATGGTTCTGTCAAGACAAAAGTTGTGCATTGTATATAAATTTGATTACACAGCTACATTTTCAAAAGTATTTTCTACATAAAATCTCATTGACTTCAATTAGAATTTGCAATCTAAGTACACCATATGGTTTTGCTTAAAAGCAATGAGACTATTAAATTTAATTACTTTTATATGGGTCTCGCATAGTAAAGGTGCTTGTTAAAGGAGCAGCATTAGATGAGAATTATTTCCAGTAAAATTGAAAACTGAGAAGATGGCTACCGTCTGGTGGTTACTAATTGACAGTCAATTCCAGAAGAAAAGTAATTTTCAGTAATACTAAAAAATAGCACGCAGAGAACAATGTCACTTTCCTAATTTTACTGCTGCTCTATATAGCAATATTTGAATATAACGTGAATTAACACTACTGCTCTAAAAGCAGAGTATTTCTTCTGCTACTTAAAAGTCTCAACATCTTTCTTCATGAGGACAAAATTCATATATATGTACACTTTTATATATTTGCCATAAAAATGAATATGTTCCATATAAAAACTAGGAATACATTGATACCATTACAATAATGTCCTTCATTTTGTTCTAATATAAATGTTCCATTTGACTCTCTAATAAAGGCAGATATACAAGCTAGTAGAAACTGGTTCCATTTTACTGCACTAATCCAGTTTGGCCCTAGACAAGGATGGTAACATCTATAGCAAAATGAGAATAGCGCTGCTTTTCCAAAGTGTAATCTTTCATTAGCGCTGGTAATTTTTGCCATCAGATAATTGAACTTCATCCATTATTGCATGATTGATGGAATTTATTTTCAAAAGCAGCTTAAAATTGAGATATGTAATAAAATACCTAAATTCTATAAAAATGAAAAATAACTAAAATAAACAACTTACGAGTAATACAAGCATACGTAGAGGATAAAGCACAGAAAACTGCTTGCTTTTTCTAACATTCTGGTTTTCCATCATCAAATTAAAACAAAATAAGAAATAATTATTTTCCAGCTCATTGGGCAAGCAAAGAAGATCAGAAATACACAGAATTCTAAATTGTAATAAGGATAAATAACACTTTTTCTTAAGGAAAACTAGAAACAATATAGAAGAGAATTCAAAAAAAAACTAAAAATACTTTGATATTACAAGATGCATTGAACTTGGCAAAATTGATTTGTGTAGCACCTAAAAATTAATATAATTTCCTTTCTCTATGTTAAATTTTGTTTTTTGTGACTTCTATGATAGTAAGGTTTCTGTTACTGTAAGAAACACTTGGCATAATCAGTTCGTTGGTTGAGGGGATTCTTCATTGGAGTTCACAGTTTGGGAGTTTCAGTCCAATCATTTGCCGCCATTGCTTCAGCACCTGTGGCGAGGCAGCTGCTGGAGAGAGGGTATGGCATAGTCAAGATGCTTGTCTAATAGTCAAAGAGAAAAAAGGGAAACGAAAAGACTGGGCCGCACAATACACTCTCAGCATTGTCCCAGGCGACCTGAAGACATCACACAGACCCTGCCTCTTGGGATTTCCACCACCTCCCAAACAACAAGCCGAGAAACAAGCTTTGAACAAGTGAGCCTGTGGGGATATTCCAGGTCCAAGCTCTGACAATTTCCTTTAAAAATTATAGGTTATTTTTTGTCAAAGATGGTGAACTGAATATAGATGAGTATTATTTCTCACACTACAATTCCATTAAAACATCTAGTTTTTCTTTCTTTTCTTTCTTTCTTTTTTTTTTTAAATCACCACAAACTTCATTGCTGAGAAGTCCTAAAAGCGTCCCCACAACAACAGGTATTTCTGGAAATACTATGAATATGATGGTAGAGATAGTTAATTTCAGTGGAGTAAAAATCCATATTCTGTAAAAGCAAACTAAATTTCCTCCAGCTTAGCCTCAGACAAAAGGGGGTAGTTGCTTCTCCTTCAAACCATGTTTGGTTTAGCTCCAAATTTTGAGATAGTCAGACAATAGGGTATGTTTTTGCTTTTATTGTTTTAAGCCAATGGATTTGAGGCTCTAGCAAATAAAAGGCTCTAACACTGCTGTGTTACCCCTCTCACTTAGGAGCTTGGTTTTGCAGTCCCTTCTACAAAACTATACCAATCTGCCTCTCAGATACTCAAGGTAGTGCTGGGGCTTAACCATAAATCCTAGGCACTTTGTCCAGCCGTAGTAGCTATCTGCAGTCTAAGGAGGTATTTTTCCACCCAACATTTGATATAGCTTTTGCTTAAATGCCACTGAGTCGCTGTGAGTACAGCTCCATTAATCTTCGTCAGTGGTATATAACATGCTACTTCCATTAGGGAAATACATCAAGTAAGTAAACAACATGTGTCAGTAGAGGCTCCTATTTAGAAATACAAAATTACTTGTCATTTTAGGGAAGCCAATAGTGTAAAGGAAAAGTAAATGCAACAATTCTCTAAGGAAAGAGATAAGATGCTAGGAAAATAGCATGCATTTTAAACAACAAGCTGAGATCCTCAAAGTGACAAATGATAACATCTTATGTAAAACTAAGATTAGGCTTTTATGAAAAAGCAGAACTCAGATTTTAAAAACTAAAATATATAACAGTCACAAAACAGATAAAACAGAAAATAGACTTTTTTCTACTTCAATGTATCTCTTTAGAGCCTTCACTTTTCAAGAATAAAATACAGGGGCAAAAAGTATCTGACCATGTTATACTTTAAGATATGAGTGCAGAAAGTGAAATATTATTTTACTGATATTAAAAATTATTGAAAATATTTTTAACAGAGACAATATCTCATGTTCACAAACATAATAGAATAAGAACAAACACAAATACAAATTGAGCATAAGGAACAAAAACACCTTAAATGCTCAACAACTTTTCTACACCTCCCTCTTGATGCAAGTCCTCTGGTAGCACATTTCCAATTCTTGAGTTTTCTCCCACTGTTCTCACACAGTCTTGAAGAACAGATCAAACCAGTCCGTGTGATTGAAGATGACATCACTGAATTCAAAATCAACTTGAGACTTCCTTGTCTTACGTGATATCACAAATACCCAAGAAATGGTGATTTAAGAAAAAAGCACATTCATAATCAAATACTAATGCTTAAAATTTTATCAATGTTTCACTGATTTTTCTCCAAAATTTAAGTATTTCAAAGAATGCCCATATATCTAGGAAAAGCATCAAGTTTTAAATAGTTGATTATCCTGACCTCTGTCATTTTGCCTATAGATATACAAAATCATTTTCTTATTTCTTTTTTTTTTTTAGTTAGATGAGTTGAGCTAGCCAGAAAAAGAAACCTCAATTATTCTTTTCCTTTTCTATAAAATATAAAGAGCAATCCTTTTTTCCCCCCCTTTCAGGACATACAAATACCTGCATAAATGGGCCTGCATCCATTGGAAAACCAGTGAAATGTTTAGATACTGTGAAGCCATCTTAGCACAATGTTCAGGTTAGTCAAGCTATTTTTGAGGTAATGGCACCAAATTCTTTATTTTTTTTAATTTTTTTTTATTTTTACCAAATTCTTTTTATGACCTTGGTATGACTGTTGGACTAAATGACAGGATGTTTTTCCTAATGTTACACCATTTCTCTTTTCCCTAGCTAGAAATATATTCCTTCTGAGTCTATGAAGGCATTAAACTCAATCTTATTATGTTATTAATCTATCTCTAGGTATGTACGCCCCGATTTCACATACCATCAAGTATTTTATTTGTGACTCCTTACTGTTTCCAGTAACTGACCTGTACTTTTTTTCTTTACAAAAGGCCTTAAATCACCTTGTTTCCATTTCAGTATATCTGCAAATTTAATATAATCTTTCCTATCACAAGAATGTAATATTATAAATAATAATAGCAGATATCCCAGTAACTCAGTTTTAGGAAAGAAAATCCAGGCAGAAATGGAGTTATTTTAGAGTGAAGGAAAGACTGTGGGATGAAGCTCAAGGAAGACGTGATAAATCACTTGCCTGAAACCTAGACTCCACAAAAACTAGCATAGAGAAGACTTCAGTTATGCGGATTTCAGATTATCTGTTGTGTCTAAAGGAAGTATTTTCTCTTGTTAATGTTACCAGTACAATACATAATTTAATAGCTAGATCTAATTTGCAGTCATAAAGCATTGTTTATCTTTAGATTTTAAAATATTAAAAAATACACCTAATTTAAAAACTACCCACTTGAATGTGTGCGTCTGTAATATGCATACACATGCATATGCATGCATCTGAAGAAATGTGGACTTCTTAATGCACTGACATTTGTTCCTGAAAATGTCTGCAGTGTACTTTAGTATCCAAGCTCCTGGCTGCGTCTCTTTCTGCAGCCCTAGAATAGAATCATTACTGTTCCTGCAATGAAATAATCTCTGATCTACTGAAACTAGGATGCATGTTTTTTATTGATTGTCTGTGTTCATTTAACAAATCCTCATGATAACCTTGATTTCTTTCGGTATAAGAGATTTAAACACATTATGCAAATTAAAAAGCTAAGACTTGTAATAGTAAAGTTAATCTTTCAAACTCAAACAGCAGTATTTCATCCAAAGATTTCTCAATCCATGGTATATATATATATATATATATATTTTTTTTTTTTTTTTTGTGGCACCAGCGATTGAACTCACAACCTCTCGCCGGCCAGGGCAGGCACTTAAGCCACCAAGCCAAACTCCCAGGTCTGATTTTTTGAGGCAGGGTCGCACTATGTAGCCCAAGCCGGCCTCGAACTCACAATGCTCCTCCTACCTCAGCCTCCTGAGTGCTGGGATTAAAGGCGTGCACCACCACGCCCGGCTGCCATGGTATAATTTTGTTATGGAATGTCTGGCTCAATTGTTATGCTTTTCTAATAAAAAATGTGTTACATGTAATATCCTCAGTATACTATTTACCTTTTAGTTTTTTGAATAATGTCAATGTATCTGTTTACTTATCTTCTACCACAAGAGTCACTGAAACTCAGTATGATGTGGCATCCTATCTCATTAATTGGAATTGGAATTGGAAATCCAATGAGGAGATGTACACAAGTAATCCCAGGAGGATGGAAGGCTGTAGCAGGGGTATCACAAGTTTGAGTTCTGTTATAGCAATTTAACAACTTAGCATGAACCCAAAAATTAAAATGCTGCAGTTCAGTTTGAAGTCTCAGAGTTCAATCCCTAGTACCCTCAAACAGAAAATAATAGAAAATAAATGTAAAATGAAATAAAATGCTCAAATTTATCATGCCAGAACTATAAGTTGATGTTCGGAAGAATGAATTGATTCAAAGTGTGTGCAGTCAAGCAGGCATTTATATCAAATAAGTCCAAAGGAAAACCGAAAATGTAGCAAAATCACAGACAAGCAATGGCCTTGAAGTGGAACCTAGAAGGGGGCTTAGGCTGAGGGTCAGCAGGAGCTGGAGCGAGCTTCAAAAGATGCATTTCCATGGAAGTGATTAACACTTGTCAGCATGCTCTCTGATAGCTATTATGGGTGTAATAATGGCTGCTAAACCATGTCCACAGTTTAATACTTGCAAACTAAAAGTATAGGTTGTGCAATAAAATTTTCACAAATGCGACATCAGATTAACTTTCTGCACTAGCCACTTAGACTTTTTACTCAATCAGAGATGTTCTTTTAAATGAATGAAAGAGGGCTATTTGATTAACAGAAAAGGAGGCAGTATAAACGTAGATTGGAGTGATAAGGGAGTAAGTGAGGAAAGGCAAAGAATGTCAGCAGCCAGCAGAAGACATCAGGAAAAAATTCGCTCCCATCACCTCTGGAAAGAGCAGGGCCTTACCAACATCTTGACTTTGACCATCTCAATTCCAAAAGTGTGAGAAAATACATTTCAATTGTTTGAAGCCACCATTGTTGTGATAATCTGTCATCAGTCAGAGGACTAAGACATTCTTCATATGTTTAAAAATACAGCTGTTGACCATTGGAGAGGTGATGTCTTTCCATACAGTTGAATATAGTGCCAGTGAGATGGTGGACATTGCATGACTTATGATAGAATGAAAGCACTGTGCTAATTTAGTGACACAGGCTTGTAAATATTATCAAATGTTGTTGAATATGAATTCAATAAGTCATTAATTTCTTAACTCAATTAATCTGGGTAGGAGGACAGTTAGGTCCTGATGTGAATCTTCTAATAATGCTTTCCAAATCCATATTGCAAATGAAATTGCTTACTGAAATAAACTAAAGCATGCCATCACCTCAAGAGACATATTTATATCTCCCAAAATTTCCAATATCTCTTAATATGGCAAAATAATGTGTGTTACCTTACATGATAAACATACATGATTAGATTATGTGTTTTTCCAGGTGATTGGATAGGCTCTAAATACAATCATTTGAATCTTTTGAAGAGAAAGGTAGGAGTTTGAATAGCGACATAGAGGAGAAGGCCATGTGAAGATGAGACAGAAATTAAGAGAACATTTAAAATGCCAAGATTGCCATTCTAGCAACTATCAAAAACTAGAAGAGACAAGGAAAAAGAAATTTTCCAAGATCCTCCTGAGGGAACATGACTTTGCTGGATTTGGATATTTAGTCACAGAATTGATTTACTGGGTTTCACATCATCATTTATGGGGATTTGTTACAGTACCTTCAGAAAAGTAATATCAAAACCAGACTTGGAGCCTGGGATAGAGCACAGTGGCACAGTGACTGCTTGGCAAGTGAGAGGTCCTGAGTTTGATTCCTGGTACCAAAAAAAAAAAAAAAAAAAAAAGAATAATACCAGGCGTGATGGCATACACCTGCAATCTCAGCAGCTGGGAGGCTGAGGCAGGAGGATTGTTGCGAGTTTGAGACCAGTCTGGGCTACAAAGTGAAAAAAAAAAAAGCATGATACATATACAATGTGATACTTGGTACAGGATTTAAATCTGAAATAAAATTCATTTGTTTCACACACAGCTTATATACAATGCCTAAAAACAATTGTATATATTTTTCATAAGATAGCTTATGTATGTCCCATGTGTTGATGCTCAAAGCCCTTTGGATTTTGAAGGGTTTTTTATTTTGAATTTTCAGGTTGTTGAAAACCTGCATTGCAATTTGCTCTAATGAATAGGTCAAAATACTATACTTTTGGTATTAATGGGCTTCTCCCTAAAATTAAGTGAAAGCAGAAGCTGGAAATGTAATTCATGGGTAGAACAGCTGCCCAGGTTGCACAAGGTACATGATGAGTTCCCAGTACCACACCCATATACACAGACAAACAGAATACCAGCACACATATCTAAGAGACGTAATTCACAAAATCAATTGTAACATTTTTCTCATGGGACATTTAACTACCCATCAAACATACAAATCTCTAGGCTTGAAAAAACATTTGCACTGTTTGCTGTTACAGTATTTCTGAAAATATTAAGTAACCTTGCTCTTATTTACTCAAGAATAAAGAGTTTACATGGAAGCTGCCCTTACTGTAGTATTGGCAAAACAAATATAAACCAATAATAATCTGAGTTTCAGCAAAACAAAAAGAACAATTTGGGTAAAAATGAACTGCAAATATGGTTGGCACTGGATTTATTCCATCTGCAAAGTATGCTTCCTACATTGGAAACATTCTTACTGGTAAATATTTTCCACCTCTATTTGCAAGTTTATGTTACATGATCAGAATGCAACAATACCTCAGTACATGTAGTGGATTGTAGGTTCAATGTTTCAACAATATAAATGCCACTAAAGATTTGAATTCTTATAAATATGCCAGACTTTCTTAGAGCAACATTGGCCCTTTTTTCTTCATGGAAAATCTGCAGGAATGCATAAGAACTTTCTCAAGAATTTTGCTGCATTATATGGCAAAACTAAATTACTTAGTTTGAAGAATACTCTTTATTTAAATAACACATGCTAATGAAACAATATCTTCAAATTATAATCTCTTTCTATTGCCTACTCCACTTTTATAGAATAAATCTATAATATGTGAAACAAGCTAACTTATTCAAACACTCTCAGAGCTCACCTAGGAAAGGTTTTGTTATCTAAACTCTCATGCTGTAGACAGTAGGTTCACAGCCTTGCGTTAAGGAATTCTCTCTCTACATATATTTTTATATGAATATAACTTTTATTATATATTTTCTATATTCAAGAATACAAACTACTTTTTGCAGCATTTTGTCAGTTTCTGAGACTGGTTTTTTGATACACAACACAGAAACATTCCACCTACTGAATCATGTAGCATCTAAAAATACAAAAGCATTGTGTATTTTGATTACTAATTCAAAAGCAACTTGTCTATGAGCAGATGTTTGTTATCTGTTGCCAAGCAATTAGTAGAGATTGATACAGCTGAGTTTTGCACCTGATGAAAAAGATGAACAAAGTGATGGTCAATATTTTCACACTTCAAAGTGTTCACTGGTAACAGTAATATTTGCGAAATAGTTGTTCAAACATATCACATATACACACCCCAAGAAAACATGAAGTACTGAAAAATTAAGGATCAGTAGAGGCCAAACACAAAATATTATTTGTGTGGTTAATTAATGAGAAATGCACGATGTTCAAATGAAGACTTAGTAGTTACCAGCTACCACAAATAAGGTAATACTGCAGAGATTCCAAAGACAAAACATGTTGTTGATATTACTATCAACTTTGCCACTGAAATATGTTTTCTTTAATCACACACATGCTTTGCTAGTTTTGACATATTTTCCTGCTTGTAGGAATTCAAGTTTCAAAATTTCTCTTCTTAAAAGGAAAGGGTAAGCAATGATGCTGTAGTAAAGGAAACAAAAAAGATAGTTTATATATCAGAAAAGCATATTTCTAGATTTTATTTATATTTATTACAAAAATGTTTTTTATAAAGTGAATCTAATGCAAATACAACATACATTATCTATATATAATGTTTTGCCAACAACATGCAGACTAAAATATCTGTACAGTAAGAGACAGTAAGGGAGGAGTAGGCAGTATATGGTGTGACAGAGGTGGCTAGCGTGATGGACATGACCACATGCCTACTCATGATGTGATTTACTTGAGGAGGCTGCCCTTTGTGGGAACTTTGCATGCTTTTGCTCTGTGTCACCAAAACCTTAGCTAGAACCTTAGCTCCCCTCAAAAACAAAGGCTAAGACTCAGATTGGTTAGATTTATACCAATCATTGATCTCTATTTTTAGAGATCAGCTTACCCCAATAAGTACAGACAAGGCAAAGACACCTTGCTGAGAAACTGATTGTCCTGCCACACAGTTCAGTGCTGTTCAGAAGGCTCCAATACAGCGATATTATGAGTAAACTCCTGCTTTGTATTACTTTCATTTTTGAGTTCCTCATTCTGTGCTAGAGAGTTCTTCGGTTTCAGGTCAGCCTTGTCTCACCTCCTGTATTCTTGCCAGGCTGAGCAGACAGAACTTGGGAAGTGGAGGGTCTCTTCAGGAGAGCACTTCTGGCCTCCCAGATCCCCACCTGATGCAACAACTTGAGTCTTGAAATTTTTCTCTGCATCAGTTTAGAACATTAATAAGTTCAACTCAATTCCAATACTTTTACAGAGTATATTTTTTTGCATAAATTTTTTAGTTTTTATTTTAAAGAGAAAAGAAGACAGAAAAGAAAAACAAAACAAAAAAAGAAACATCCAGGCAACTGCAAGAACCACAAAAAACGCAAATCAATAACAATATAGGCTTTCAAAACAAGATGATAGGAATTTAACAATGGTTGCAATTTTGTATATTGTCTTCTTCAAAGTTGATTAGATTACAAGATATAGACATGCAAATTTGATCTAATTGTATCAGTATTAACTGTTCTTTTCCAAGAACTAATAGAATTGTTTATATAATGATCTTAGCTATTTTATGCATATATATAAACAAATTTATGTTTTTCCTTTTCCCTTTCTTTTTTTCTCCTTTCCCCTATCCTAGTTGTTTTTCCCCTTTGAGTAGTTTCTTACCCTTTCACAATATCTATTTTAGATTTTGGATCTTATTTACTCTTAATTTTTTACACTAGGGAGATAATATGGTATTTATGCATGTGAGTCTGAATTATTTCACTTATGAGTATGGTCTCAAGTCTCATCCATTTATCTATAGAAATGAATGTGATATTCTTTATAGCTGAATAGTACTCCATTGTATAAAAACACCATACCTTTTTTTATCAGTTCCTTGGTTGATGGGCATTTGGGTTGTTTCCAAGATTTGGCTATTATAAATTGTGCAACCATAAGTTGTGCAACCATAACTATGGTATGATGTTTTCAGTTCTTCTGGGCAAATGCCCAGAAGCAGGATAGCTGGATCAAATGGCACTTCTAATCCTAGCTTTCTGAGGAAACTCCACACTGACTTCCACAGTGGTTGCAGCAGCCTACACTCTCACCAATAGTGGAAAAGTTCCTTTTTCCCCACAGTCTCTCCAGCATTTGTTATTGGTTTATTTCTTGATCTTGGCCATTCTTCCTGGAGTGAGATGGAATCTCAGCATTCTTTTAATTTGCATTTCTCTAATGACCAATGATGTGGAACATTTTTTCATATATTTATTTGCCATTTGTGTTTCTTCATCTGAGTAGTACGTATTCATCTTAGATGCCCATTTTTGGATTGGGTCTTTGAACTTTGGGGCTTGTTCTGTTTTTTTTTTTTTTTTTTT
>RJWM01035697.1:0-18733 GCA_004363535.1 Dasyprocta punctata
AAAAAGTAAACAAAATTAAGCAAACCAATGACAATAATATTGGGGCTCATAGACAAGACAGAGGACAATCCCACCTATTTGCTACACTAGAAAATGTCATCTACCAAAGAGATGCTGAGACTGTGGGCACCAGGCCTGCAAAACAATCCAGCAATACAAGCATTTGTAACCCAGTTGCCATGAACCCAGCAGGTCCTCTTGGCAAGCAGAATGCTCGGCGGCGGCGGGGGGGCGGGGGGGATGCTTGATTCATAGCCCGCGCACGGGCAGCAGTATGGGACGCAAGTCTTTCTCTCCTCCTGGAGTCCGCCGGGTCGTGCAGACTCACCAGGGGGGTAGGCGGGCTTGCTTGTGGTTGCTGCCTCTCGGCCCAACATGGAGGGTCCACAGAAGGCACATAGTTCTCCCCCTGGGCTCCGCACGGTCGTGCAGACTCACCAGCGGGGTTGGTCACCATATCTAACAGAGGGTAAGCCAGGCTCCACAGACACAGCCTTTTGGGAGTCTGCATATGATGTATTTTAAAGAGTTTTGCATTTGTAAGCATTGCTAGCACTTCCAGAAAAGTGGGACCTAAGAACACTTTTAAACAGAGTCTGTCTTTCAAACAGACATGAAGGGCTAATCCAGCATGTGGGAAATTGTGCAAACCTAATGACCTGGGTCATTTGGAAGGCTGTGGCTTCTTTCTAATTAGGACGCACTTGAATACTCGGCAAGAATCCCACAAAGTGGTTCTAGTTACTTATCCTGTTCTGTGTAGAGAGAGTGCCCACATGGTACAGATGAGCACCTTTCCTAGGTAAAGCTTCTCTCCACATTAGCCTGTTCACTTGGGTTGCAAGAAAAGAAACTTCCCAGAACTGTGGTCAGCCTGTTCATGCTTGGGTTGCAAGAAAAGAAACTTCCCAGAATTCTTCCAACAGCAAAATCAATCCTCCCAAAGAAAGTACCTGATGACGAACTATGTCACAATCTGCTGCTCACACCTGGCTCAACCACAGAGCCCCCCCTTGGTTGTTCCCAGCCCATGAGCACCCTCCCCAGAGCAACCTTTAAAAATGCTTTCCCCAAACCAAGTGGCAGCTGTCTTGCTCCACAAGGCAGCCTGCTCCCCCCCCCCCAATAAAACTTCTCTCTTGTGGTAGAGTGTCTGGTCTGGTTTCATGTGGGTTCCAGTCCATCGGTCACCATCTCCTCTGGACACACAGGGAACAGCACTGAGTATCCATCCTGACTGTATGATCCCTGAAGGTTGGGCTTTCAGTTTGCAACCATGATCTGGGGTAAACTGACCCTGGGTATGAAAGCTCTCGACTTCCAACTCTGGAAAACATTACAGATGCTCAGAAGCAGAGGGCCCTGAGGGTCCTGAATGTCTGGCCCCATGGAGTAGAACTGAGTGTCCCTCACCCAAAAACAGCTGGGACATAACCTATGTGACACTCACTACTCTTCACCTCCTGCTCCAGAACCCTCACTCATGCACAAGAGTTGAAGTGAGAAAATTAGTGTACTTGTAAAGAGTCTATGAGTTTCAGTTCAGAAACCGAAGCATGTTGTGTTACCAATCATGTGTTTAGGGAAGAGATGAAATAATGGTGGGCTTTGCCTCAAGTTACATTTTGATTCTAAAAATAGGAATGGGGCAGCTGCTTAGCTCCATCCTCGGCAGGTCATTCCTCCCCAATGCAAACTGCTGCTTCCCTCCCTGCACAGCATCCTGCTCAGGAGAATCATTCCCTGCTGAACCTTGGTACTCATAAAGGTGATCATTAACCAGTGGAAATCCAGATGGAGTCTAAGGAAATCAAATCTAAGGCTATTGTGGAACATAGAATGAACATGTATCTAAACATTCCCCAGCCCTTGACAATATGAAATACTGAGGAGGAGAAATTGCCTAAAGGAAGACTGAGTTCTTCTAGAAATAAATGTATTCAAAAAATCACTCTCCATAGAAGGCGGATAAAGGGAAATAATCTTGCTTAGTATTTCTTTTGACAGTTTTTAGTGTTTCTTGGCAAAGGTGTGTGTGTCTTCCAAACCCAATACAATGGGGCTATAGCCAGGCAGAGAGGGGTTCTCATTCACTGTGTGCCAGGTCTCATCCCATGTCAGGAAGTGCCCAGGTTCCCTTTTTCCTGGGGGTGGCCTCTGAGAGGCTGTTGGAGAACAGGCCTGGGCTGGCTCGGCACCCAGCCTGTGGGTCTCTGTGGGCTTTGTGTCGGACCTGCAGGAGCTGACAGTGGATGGCACGTTCATTCTCTGTACAAGTGAGGGGTCCTGTTTGAAGGAGGGGCTTGCATGTGAGGCCTCCATGCCATTGGAGCACTTGCTCCTCTATGAGGCCCTGAATAGGAGGTCAGGATTTGTGATAAGTACTAAGCTCACACGTGTTGGGGATCAGTGCCTGTGAAAATGGAGAGGGGGCAGGTTTGGCAGACAGAGGGGTCTGGCCATGTTGCAGCCTGCCAGAGCCTGGGTCTCACCAGCAGTGATTTCTGAGGCTTCAGCATTTTCCCATCAGGCCCACACATTTGGAACATTATGCTGCAAAGTCACAGTCAGCAGACACATTATTCTTTCTAGGGTACCTGGTGTTTCCTGTTCCTCATAGGCTGAGGCTTGTCTGTGTCTATAAGAGAAGAGGGACTCTTAGGTGACTGAATCGCAACCTCTGCATTCTCCAGCTTCTGTGAATGCACCTGGACTTGGACAAGACCTAAGGAATCCCTCAGGAAAAGTGAAGCTGAAGGTGGTCACAGGTGACACAGAAGCAGTCATGGCACCAGGTATGGTTTCTGTCTGTAGAAAGTGCATTCTCCTTGGTGGTGGTTTTGCTGGTGGTGGCACACTGGCTGTAGGAGACTCTTCCTGAGGAAGAGACCTTAGTGGTGGCCACCTGCAGTGTTTTCCTGCTGGACCCACTGTAATCCAGTGATGTGGTTTCTTCCCATCTTTGCCTTGGGCAAAGGCAAAGTCGTCAATTCAGTCCTGCAGTCAGGATCAGGGTAAAATGGGGTATTTGTTTCTAGTCCCCAGGTTTTGAGCTATCATTGCATGGCTCTCCCATGTGTAAGCACAGTGACAATGCTCTATAACATATGGCTTAGCATCCTGTTCATAGACTAGAGGGACTGTGGTCCATTGGGCTTCTAGTAATACTCATGGGAATATTGGATTCCCAGGTTCTTCCCTGTGGGGCTTTATCCATGCCTCCTGTGCTCTGTATTCTCAAGAGGTAAGTGGGAAAAATGATGGCTCTCCTCTCCTGGGTATAGGAATGGCATGATATGCTGTTATGTATGGAAGGTTAACTTGTGCTGACACTCCCCTATGAAGCCTGGAGTCAGGGCCAAGAGTTGACACTCACGCTGTGTGCACCTCAGGCTGCCCAAGGAGGAACTTGCATGTTTGTCTCGGGCACCACACACAGTGATGGTCAGAGACTGATGAGCCATCTGCCTTGGTTACTCCCTAGTGATGATTTCTAGACTCAGTAAATGAAGCAGTTTTAGCAGACACCTCCCACCTTCCTCATGGAACTGCACCCTGTTCAAAAGTCTGGAGATTCTTGCTCCATATGTTTGGATCGCATGAATATGGGACAGGAGAGCAAGTCTGATGTTTAAGTATGGTCTTTGGCAAGCATTTCTAGCGCACCTGAAATGTAGGACCCAAGAACATCTGTACTAGCCCCACCACCTGTGTGCTTCAAATTGTCATGAATGGCTACTCCAGCATCTAGGAAGTCCAGCAAAACAAATGAGCTGGCCAGGAATGCTTTAATGTCCTACAAGAGCCTGACACACTTGGAAGAGAGCGCCTTACCGTGGCTCCTGTGAGGCCATAGATCTCTAGAAATAACCATGGCAGGAAGGAGTTTGGGTGTCTCCAAGCCATGCATGGCTCCCTGATCTGCCTGAACATCTCTTGCAAACTACTCTTGGACCTGCTGGAGGGCAAGAGGCCAGACCAGTGCAGAGTAGAGACCAAGTATCTCTAGCTGAGTTATGGTGGTCCTTCCTGATGCAGTCTTCTGGGGTCAGGAGAGTAAGGGTTGCTCAAAAGGATCCAGACAGATGTCCAGGGACACCATCTTGGAAATGTCCCTGATCACCACTTTCAGTAAAAGAGAGGAGGTACAGGCCACGGAGTGACAGAACATGAAAGGCTGGAAGCTAGGATTGAAGTCCAGTAGGAAGCGTTCTCTTAGAGCAGAGCATGGAGCACAGATCCTGAAGCAAGGAGAGTGTCACTGCCAGTCCATGGAGATTTCTCACGGGTTTTCACAGTGCTTTAGGTAGAGACACTGTGATGTACATAATACTGAACAGAAGTCAGGGGTATTGGAAATATTCCATTTTTAACAGATCTGAGTCTCAATTCAAAAAGCATGATCCCCATTCAAGGGCTGCAGGCAAGAAGCAGAGATAAAGGGGCAGACAACTCTAATAGTCACCACAGATGTGACTGTAAGAAATAGAGATGCAACTTGAGGGCCCACCCCTGGCAGACATTTCTTAAGTCAAAATGGGCCTTATAGAATGATCAGTTAAGACCTTATTGCTCTGGGCACAGCACTGTTCTCCAGTGGTGGGTGGAAACCTGTTGACAGAAAGCAAGGATATAGTGGTACCCACTTAACCTCAGGAATCCAGGCTCAAAGAGGACAAAGGTGTAGTTGATCCTTGTATGTGCCTACAGGGAGACCTCTCCAGTGGGCCACATGCCACCCTCTGTCACCACAGGTACAGCAGGCGCCTCCCCTGCCTCCCCTTCTCTGGTCTTCATTGCATTTCTTGCCAAGGAGGTCGACAACCCCCAGGACAGGAGTTGCTGCCTACTGTCTTAGCAACTGAGATGAAGCAGCAGGGGCTTCCAGGACAGGCACCCCACTTCCCAGGTGGGGAGCCCTGCATGAGGCTCAGGTACGCATATCCCATCCTGATCAGGGGGATGGGGATTATACCAGGATCAGACCTTCATGAGCTACAGGGACAGCCAGACTCATTCTTATATTATTCTGGGAAGACTCTAGGTTCTCTGACTTTTTCATGACCAAGTCTAGATTTCAGGAACAAGTTCAATAGTCCCTCAGTTAGGTCACCACAAGTATTTGCAGAAGGGTTTGGCAAATATGTGCATCTTGGTGTTCACATCCAACTGTGCAATGATTGCATTTGGGCAGGAGGCACCCAGAGGCCTGGAGACCCCAGTATGCAGGATTATACTGTCCTGGCCTAGGAAGGAAAATAGACTTCCCTGCTGAGTGTGATGCCTCAGTGCCCCCAAACCACATGTGGTAGTTCCAACTCCAGGGCTGGGCCAGTAACCTCTAGTCTCCTAGCAGGCCCATGACTGGAATTTCACTTTCAGGATGCTGTCCTGCAGCTCCTATCTTCCCTTTCATGGAGCATCACTGCCTAAGACTTGCCAGCATTTGGGCAAGGATCACCTGGGCACTGCAATCCAGTGACCATCCTAGACTCCACCAGTCCTGTGCACCTGACTATAGAGAACCCTTTTATGTCCTTGTCACAGTACAGGAAGGTTTATACTTATAATCCCAAAGAGAAGCTATTGGAATTCTAATCAGTCAATTTTAATCTACCAGTTGTAGTGCAACCCATGGTGAGAAGAAAGACCCTGAGACACATATAGTTATGGGGAGCCAAAGGGTCTTAAGTCTGGCCAAGATGGCAGTTCACTGGAACAAAGGTCCTGACCCAGAGCTCCACACAGGTTTTATTGACTTTCTGTTAGGCGAGTGGCTTGGGGATGAGTGACAATGAGAGTGGTGGGAAATATATGACTGTTGTGACTATTGTGAGCCTGGGCTAGGTAGGTTTGAGATTACCTCTGTGATATGTAGAGGGCAAGAAATGTAAAGAGAGCAATCTGTATAACAACTGAGGTAGTAGCTACCAATTTGGGGTTGGTGGTTTTTTTTAAGAGTATATAACAGAATCAATCAAAACAAGCCAGTGTAAGAGATACAGGACTTCAAAATATTATGAAATCAACAATCGTTACTCTAATGCCCCTGATGTCTTCAAAATAGCTGCAGATAACTTCAGACATAGTGTAAATCAATCAGAACAGAATAGAAATGATAAAAAACAAAACAATGAATGTGACAAAGGACTTCAAAACAAACCAATAGTAAATCCAAAATTGCTACCATAATATATTTTACTATCCTTGAAATAGCATCTCCTGCCATAGGATTTAACATACTCAAACAAAACAAGAGAATAAAACCCAAGCCAACAAAACACTGGAAGTGACATAGGACCTCAAAAGAAGACCATAGGGAATGAACAATGGTTCAACCCTCAGAAGGAGACCCTGTGCTTTAGTTTTGATGTATCATCTTTCTTGCCTTGGGAAGTCATAGCCTCTTTTTCGAGGCTTGGTCCCAGATGATGGCATGGAACATGGCTCTCCATCTCATTTGGCTCAACCCCGTATTTGAGAAGTCACTGGGTGGGGTAATACTGACGTACTGCTTTGCCTTAGAGATCATATATCGGCTCCTCAGCCAGCCCAATTTACATTGTTTAAAACCAGTGGAAGGGACAAAGAAATAACCTAACCAGCTCTGTACATATCAATATATGGAGATATGACTAAGTTTAAAACACAGTCATTTCCCTTTTTAAAGAGTCGAGGAGAGTCATTTCTGTGGTTCCCCACACCTGACCAACTCGGGTTTTGATCTGAAAGCACTAAACTTGCTTTTCCCTGAGTTTGATTGATCCAATCCTTCTGACCCAGGTCTTGAGTCTTCTCCTTGAGACTGGAAAACAATGGTCTGCTCTTATATGTCACAGTAGTGTTCAGGCTGTTCTTCAGTGCTGCTGCCTGTTCATTCTGGGGACAAGTGCTCATTCTCGACATTTAAGTATTTACTTAAAATGTGATTTGCATAACAAAATAGCTTGAAATTTTCCCTTTTCACTGCTCTGGGATGTTAGCAACAAACCTATGGTCAAAACTGGTCATAAGGGTGTTGGCTCACTGAGGATGGCCACTGGGGGAACTGGGCTGCCCATTACCCAACACACATGGTTTTGAGAGTCTTCAGATTACCATTGTGATTTATAATTTACCTTGTAAGTAACAATGCTGTTGAAGTGGAAGCAGAAAGTTGGGTTGGGTAGGTAAATTGAGGCACCCAAGGGACAAACAATACAAGAGGAAACTAGAGGTCTGATTGTCTTGCTACTGATGGACAAGATATTGCTGTGTGTTTTCATCCCATCTTTACAATTCGTATGTAAACCCTGTGAAAGAAATTGGGCTTAATGAATGCAGTGCTACAACCTTACCAAAACAATTTTGGTTCATTTTGTAGTTTTTTCTCCATTATAAAAAATAAGATGCCATTCAAAGAAATGGATGCTACCTCTTTGTAGTGGCCCTCACTAGCCCAGTGCCACTTGACTAGAATTGTGATCCAATATGTAGGTCTGTGTGTGCAACCTGGAGTTTTTTCCAGGTTGCATCAAACATCAGCAGACTTAATTTTCTGTTCCAGGTTCATTGTTCCCAAAAATGGTGATCTTGGCTAATGTGGTAGCTGTAGCTAACATGCTATGGTGACTGTCACTGATAATGTGCTACCTGACAGGGGTAGTTAGGCTAAGACTGCAAAATCTGGTGGACACAGACTTTGAAACCTGTGTCTGGACTCAGTTTTGGCCTCAGTAAGTACAAGGGTTCCAGACGGTGGGAATTTGAGCAGGACCAGACTACGAATGTCTAAGACCCCTTTGGGGATTGCCCTTCTATAAGTCAGTTCAGAGTGGCATTTGTTAAGTGCTTTCAGTGCACTGTCCTGCTCCATGGTGTGATATCAGGTATGGTGGTGTCACTTTATTGTGCTCAAATATAGTTGTGGATCCTTACAGGTCTTATTTGGGGCCACTTGTAGCTGGGATAGAGGATAGTGTGTCCTTACTGCTTGAGATTAATATTAGAACCCTTCTGGAAGAAAACAAAGAATGTTTTGAATAAGTTTTTAATGCATAGAAATAGCAGTTTGAGTGCTAGCTAAGATCAAGGTCTTTGAGTCAACCCATAGGAATTCCTATCTTGAACTTAATTCAGTATCCTCAAATGGGGCTAAAAATTTCTCCACAATGCCACACAGCTCTGATCCTGGCTGCTATTCACACATTCTCATTCTTCTCCTGCAAGATACTGTTAACATATAACTGTCTTCCTTGAGGCCAAGCTATTTCTCCCAGAACTCACAGTCATCCAGCTAATACCTGGATCAATGTCTCTAAAGATGTTATTTCAATACATTGTGTCTGAAAAGATGAGCTGTGACTCCTTGGGGCTACCAGAAATCTCACGTAGCCAAGTTTAGGGCCTCAGGAGTTACCGTAGCAACTTGGGTGACTCGGAGTTCTACAGAAAGAAAAATATTGTATGGTGAAATTATCATATGACAAAGTAAAAATGAGAGTGACTCTTCAACCCAGAGAGAATCCAGCATTTTGAGTTGAGGTCATCAGGACCATGGTGGAATCGGGAATATTCTGTTGGAGCCATCCTTGCAGATTTGTGCAAAAATGATACCCTGAGCATGCTGGGAATGGTTTGGATTTCTACTGCAGGTCCCTGTTTGCCTACTCATTAAGGTCAGGTTATGAATGCAGTGATGGTGTCAGGCAGTCATAAAGTAGAATAGAGTGAGGTATAAGGTGTGATCAAAAAATATAGTGAATATAGTTTTAAAAATGGACAGGTTGACTTTGAAGGGAGAATCAGAAGCCTCAGGATATTTGTGATCTATGATTAACGTGGTTGAAGATAGCCAGCACTAATTTTATGAGCCTGCCTTTCCATTGCATGATAATCCAGGTAATCTGGCTCTATCTAGAAGCATGCACCCTTAGAGGAATGACCATGAGCTTGTGAGTCTTCCTGCTTCTCTAACTCTCCTCGGGGAACACAGGGAATTGTGGGGACAAGGACAAGGAGCAGGTATGGAGGTACAAATCCCTGAGGTTATGTCTGCAACCTTTGGTCCAATGGCAGCCCCATGACTTTGGAAGTGCAAATCCAAGTATTCTGTCCTGTGTGTCCTGTATTCCCTCACTTGGTGTCTTCTAGCACAGACACTGCCCCGCAGTCTCCAAGGTTAGTGATTGTCTTGATTCAGAGATCTTCCTAGTCATTAACAAGCAAGGCAGGGTGAGGTTGTGACCTATATGCAGTAATTTGTTTCTCACTGTAACTCTGGGTCTGATGCCTCTGACCAATGCTTCTCAACTGCAAGCAATAAAGAATCAAATGGGATATGACACATTCACATGTCAGCTTTCAAATGTAGCTATAGGTCTCTTCACTGGTTCCAGATGTCATTTTGGGAAAATAAATTCTACCCAATTTCTATGTTTTCAATGAGGCAAACATTTTGTCTACAAAACTTTCAAACATACTTGTTTGCACTGTACAGTAGACAACTTCCCAAAGCACTTCACATTGAAACCTGACTCTGAAGGGCTTCTGCTGACTCTCATGGATGGTCTTTGTCAGAAGTGAGCTTCCCATCACTAACTTGTGTGGGTCTGAGACTCCTCAGATCGCTGAGACTCCATAGAAATGGAGGTTTGCCATTAGTCTTGGCTATAATTGTTTTAAGTTGGAGAGAAGAGCGTTGCAGTTGGCAGGTCAAAGCCATCCAAAGGAGACAGATGAGACCGAAGTAAATGGGAAACTACAGATATCATCATCCCAGCCCTCACATGGACAAGGTATTGCTGTGTCACCTTGCCTTTGCAACATTCATCATGTCCTCTGGAAAGAAAATGAGTTTATTCTATAGCCACCTTACTAAAATATGTCTAGCTAGTAAAAAATTTTTGTTACTTACACAAATGTTAAACTGTCATTGAAAGAAATGGAAGATAGCATCTTGGGAGAGGCCTCCCAGTGGTCCTGAGGCGATGGAATAGATTGGGGTCCAATATGGCGGCCTTCATGGGCAGTCTGGAGGATTCACCAGCTTGTGTCAGTCATAGCAGCAGTTAGGCCACACTGAACCTGGAGTGAAAACTAACCTAATTGACTTAATGTTTAACGTAATTAAATGTGAGTATAATTGATAGGGACTCTGAGGGATAGTTAAGCTGCACCTAGAACAACTGTGACTAGGGTCTCTCTAGCCCATGTCTGGAAATGATCAGCTTTGCTTTCTCAACAGCAAATACAGTACGTGGATACCTGAGAGTGGTAATTTTGTGAGCAGGACCACACTATGGTGGGTGTGATTCTTGGGCCCTCAAAATCTTGAAATCTATATGTAATTGGCAGTCTTGAGACAATTCTTTAAATACAACTTTTATTCTTAAATTTAATGTGAGGAGTTTGGACGACAACATATCTGATCTCTTCAGCTTCCAATGTGAAGTATGGCATGGGTGCTTCTAGTGTTCCAGGTAAACTGTAGGCCCTTCAACACAAATCTTAGAAACCAATCTTGCCCGACACAACTCTAGAAACAAATCTTGCCTGAGACAACTCTAGAAGCACTACCTGTGTCTAGTGAATGCTGTGCACTTATTGCTACAAATTCAGAGTGGCATTCTTCTGCAACAGTACCACTAAGCACAGAATACTGTGTTGAGTAAGTTTTTAATGGAGAGAAATGGCAACAGCTTTGGTGACCAGCTAAGATACTGGCAGGCAAAGCCCTGCAGATCCATTTCTTAATGTGGGAGTTAGAAATCTCCCCACTTTCAGACCTGGGATACTACTGGACACTATCTCTGAGGCTTCTCATTCTCATCTTTTCTACAGATTGTTAATTTTATCTGAGTTGTGCACTAGTCTAAAAGAAAGCAGAGAAAATTTTGGCCAAGGCATCCAGTGGGCATTTCTATGTCTTAGTCTCCTGCACAATACTATTGACATCCAAATGTTTTCCTTGAGGCATTGGTATGATACTTCTCAGAGCTCACTGGCAGCCAGAATACCTCTTAAGCTATTCATGCCTTAAGCTATTACAGTCCACACAATATCTGTAAAGATATCTTTTAGGCACAAAGGAAGAAGGAAATTTGTCCTAGTCTGTTTTCAAGTCTAAAGGGATATTGCAGCAACACTACCTTTTACCTGGGAGGCCCGATTATTGGGTCCCATTTTAGACATAAAAACTCAAAGGTTTCATTTTCCTTCCTGCAGTTTGAGGTCAAGGAAGACTTTTAAAATGCCATAAAAAGTACATAAGTTACCTAAACACATTTTGTGGAGATCTGAGCCATGGCTTATGCGAATTGTTGAGGCAGAAGCCCATTCTGGAACATAGAGAAAGAGCCAGAATTTTGAGCTGGGGCCATCAGGAGAATGCTGAGATGGGAAAGATTCTTGGGAGGAAACCCTGGCTCTAGTCCATAGGAAATGACAGTCTGCCCCAGCTGGGATTATTTCAATGGTCTTTTTATACCCTGGTTGGTCTCAATGACCTCAGATGATAAGGGCCAAGAAGGTGGCAGGGTGACTCAAAATGGAGTAGACTAGTTTAGGGATGCCCCCCTCATAGTTTCATGTTTCTCCCAAGAACCTAAGGAAATGAGAACTTTTGAAATATTTAATGTGAGGAGTTTGGACAACAACATATCTGAACTGTTCAGCTTCCAAAGCAATGAAATCCTTTTATCCTGGAGTGGCTTGATGGTCCACACCAAGTCCTTGAGTTTCACACTCAAGATTGGCATCAAGGCTTTTATAATGATGAATCCATTGTCAGAAAAGTCAGAGCAGTATTGTTTGATGCTGTCCCTAGGTGTGTATTTCATAGGAAATATGATACAGTGAGTATGAATCTCATTGTGTATCAAAGTTAGACTCTGAAAAGGAATCTCAAAGCTGCTGCTGCTTCCTGGTCATATGTGAGGAAAAATGAAATATTGAAATCCTTTGGAATTTGTGGAGGTCAAACACATGACTGGAGGTGATTCTGGGCCAGGAGGACTTTGACTGATACGATGAGAAAGTGGGTGCAATTCGTGAATTTACTGGAATGTGAAATTCTGCAGTGCTGTGCTGGTGAGGAAATGGGGTGGAGTTTCAAGGATAGGGGACCTGCTGCCTGGCAGAGCAGGAGGTATTGGAGCAGCAGGGAGGACTTGGCTAACTCGGCACCTCGTCTCTCATTAACAAGAAGGCTGGGACAATCATAATTTTCATTTTAATCTGGAGATTATTTTGTAGTTACATGGGTGGGAAGGTCATAGAAAAAGCCCAGGTACAGAAACAATATACATGAGACCCAAATTGATAGAACCTAGAATATTCCCTAGGGTGGAATTCAGACACACAGCTCCTCATGTTAATTCTTGAGAGTGCAGTCAGGCTCTCAAACTTGGGACCCACCTTTTGTTGATGGAATTGCATTATTTTCCAGGAAATGAGTGATACTCTTCAACGTCAGGGGATTTTGTTGAAGTGAAAGCTTGTCCTCAGGGTATCTGTGAGGAATTTGCTACTACTTGCTTGGAGCCAACAATGATGTGGGAGACCTTACTGGTGGCCCATATATGGTGCATCTTGAGTTAAAAAAAGGTAATACCCAGAGTGCCTCCAAAACTCAAACTATTGCTCCCATCCTCTATAGGTAGGGTTATGTTTTCCACCAGCCCAACTCAGTTCAGTGAGCTAGAAGTGCTGTGTCACTACAACTGAATTTGGTGACATCATCACCTGCTCACAGCCCTTAATTATAGAATCTGATGGTTATTTTGCTTTGGGCCTACCTTCGTCTTGGACTTGTTGCAATAATAAAACTTTTATACCAGACACTATTCTCCAAGAAGTCAATTCTGGAGTTCCATAGTTGAGGGGCTGAATATGGTGGTGCCCTTCACACTGGCAGAGTACAGAGTATCAAATGAAAGAAACATAGAAATGCATATGTCTGTGTCTCTTCTGGTCTGTTTCTTAGAAGCTGATTATGCCACCTTGTATGAGTTCTGACTTCTCCATCTTCCTGGCTCTATGGGGAGTCATGTAGCCTCAGGGTGGGACAGAGTGGTTGTGACATTTCCTGGCTCTTCCCATTTTTCACTCCCCTTTGCTCCATGGGGAAGCCTGGGACACCCAGAATGAACTGTTTCTGGCCAAGAAAAGCTGTATTCAAAAAAATGTACTGGTGCTGTCAAAAGCTTCTCAATCTATATGTGAACATTTATAGATCTAACTTCTGGGTTTACCTCTCATTATACACATTTGCTCCTTGCTCATTTATTTTTGAACTTGGTCATTGAGCAATGTTACCATGGAGGCTGGGGAGGGTTGGCATGTGAGCATTTGAGCATGGGGAGGCTGAGGGCTAAAAGGGCGGAGTCGATGGCAGCCTGAGATGCCAAAGATGACACCTGAGCCTCAGGCCCCACAGAGAAGAGGGAGAAGTGGCTTCAATCTACCCAGACTCTGAGGGTCCCAGACCATTTTTTGTGTAATACCCCAAACTGTGCTCTTAGGTGCAACACAAAATGACCCCTGGGGCATGATGTGGGAGACTTGCAGGGCAGGGCTCCCATCAGAGAGTCATAGCTACCTAGATGAGAAGTACTAACTCTTCACAACATTGGGAGAAACTCAGGCCTATATGTCTGTGTATACATGACATTTTTCACTGGCTAATACAATAACAAGTATTTTTGGCTAATGAAAAGGCATCTGACAGCTGCCATGTTGTGACAGTAAATTTTAGAAGGAGACAAAATGTAAGTCATGGATAAAATTAACTGAAATATGGCAGGATGGGAGGCCCCAGTGAACTCCCTGCCCCTTCCTTAAGTGGTATGGAAATTGGTAGGCACATCTCTAAGGTTTTTCCAGCATTGTGGAATCCACACGCATCACAGTTTTACCTAATTCCTGGGTCAAACATCAGCTAACAGAAGTAGACACAAACAAGCTAAAATAACTCTGAGAATCCTAAGTCATGAACACTGACCAGCAGTTTATTTCACACATAAATAGTTCATATCTTTGGTTTCTGCAGCCCAACTGTAGAATTAAACTCATTGAACTTGACTGTGAGAATAAGAACCACTTTATTTGGGGACACAACCCTCTGCTGGAAGGATCAGGTTGAGGATGAGTCAGAATGATTGTGGTGGGTCAGACTCACACAGAAGTAAGCCTTGCTGGACAGTGAGATGACAGAGGGAAAAGCAGATTAAATTTGGAATCTCAGCTCTACCAGGTATAGGAGGGGCCACAGGTGTCCCACCCTGGCTATATTATCAGATAAGTGAGGGAGGCTTCAGGTCATGCCCAGAGAGAAACCTGGAGTATGGGCCAAGGGCTGTGTTACCCATGTGAAGTGTAACCCAGACTACCCTAGAAGTCTCTGCATCTGCACATCTCAGCTTCTGAGGGGCTCTGTGTACTAAGCCTTATATGTCAACTGTGAAGTTAGTCTAGATTCATCACTCCTTGGTTGTGGCCACAGTTTTGCACTGACACCTGCTACAGGAAGCTATGCCTGCGTTCCCAACAGTCTTGTGGAAGAGCTTGCTCTGACAGGATCGGGCAGGGTGGGGATTTGAGTTGAATGATGAGGAAGAGGTAGCCCAGTGTGGTGAAGGTTAATGATCACTATCTCAGGTGCTGCATCCTTCAGGGCTCCTGCCTAATCAATGTGACTAGTAGGGACACTAGGGTGTTGTCCTAGATGTGGCCTTCCTGGCTCAGGGATGTTGAAGGTCTTGTGAACAACTGTCAGACTGACATTTACACAGACTGTATGTCAGATGCCTGATAAGCACTTTTTCAGGAGATGTGAACCACAAAACACCACCGGTAGGATCACAGAGGGCTCCATCCAGAAGCTCTGGCTGAGGTCAAGGAGGAAAGACCTGAAGGCGATGAACTGGGAGCAATGACTGAGGGCAGGCAACATAGCACTGTTGTGGGAATCATTAATCCAACATGACTTTACACAATGGCATTTTCTTCAAGATTATTTGAAAGCATCTCATTCTCTATGGGGCCATGTCAAGTATGGCCTAGTCACTTGTTGACCCCCAAAAGCAGCTGTGCACCTTCAGCACTCGTCTCTTCTAGGCCATGTGGGCTACAAAGAACACTCAACAAGTCTACCTGTAACTAAGGGTACACATCATGCTATACATTCATATTACAATTGTTGGACAAAATCATGAAGCAAAGAACATTTTGAGTAACCTTTTAATGAACAGAAAGGGGAGTAGTGTGAGCATCTAGCTAAAATAGGGTGCTTCTAGCCACACCACAGGGGTTTCCACGTTGAATTTGTTTCAATTTCTTCAAATGGGACTAGAAATTTTCCCAAATAGTCTCGGATCTCTGCTGTGGGCTATTGTCCACATTGAGGTTGGTCAAGAAACTTTCTTTGTGCCTTTGTGTGAGATACTGTTTTTATTGAGGTCCTTCTCAGAGCTCATGGTCAGCCTGCAAACCTGGTCAATAGCTTTAGCTAGAGAAGTATGGTGAGTGTAATCATAGCAGATTCTGAGGACTGTGTCTCACTTACTTTTCTCATTGCTGGGACAAAATACCAAGCACCCAAAATGAAGGAAGGAAAGGTTTATTTAGTTCACTGTGGAGGCTTCAGTCCATAAACAGCTGGCTGCAAAGCAGGGTGGCATGGCACAGTATAGCAACACTTCAAGGCAGCAGCCAATAAAACCATACAGATAAAAAGGGGGTAGAGAAAGCCTCCTTTCCTCCCTTATGTTGTACATAGGCTATCCTTCCCCCCTAGGGCAGGTGTAGTACTCACAATATCTCCTTGTCCTCCTCTTGCACATGATTGGGATGTTTATGAAGTAAGAACCCTGGTTCCCTGCTAAGTATCTTAGCTAAATGTCTAAACTTCTCAAGTTGACACAATGTATTAACCATAACAATCCACCCCTTGCCAACTTGGCAACCAGATGCATTTCTTTAAACCAGTTTCCAGATACAAGACATGCTTATTCTTAATATTTTGCGACTTGAACATTATAACATAGCTTAACAATCCTTAAGAAACAGCATTAAGTCTAGCAACATTATATTACATTAGAAACGTAATATTTTGCCCCTGGTCCCCCAAAGATTCATACACATCCCTTTATGCAAAACGCATTTAGTCCATCTGCAAGAGTTGCCAAAGTCCTAACCAGTTTCACCATTGCTGTAAAGTTCAAGTCTCCTCCAAGATGTAAGGCAAACCTTAGCTGCAAGCCCCTGTACAAATGAAAACAAAGTTAAACCCTTCCAAAAATGCAATGGCACAAGATAGACATTACCATTCCAAAAGTTACAAACAGGGAAATGCAAAGGATTGGGATGAAAGCAAGTTCAAAATCCAGGAGGGCACTCTTGAGTTCCCTGTGTACCATTTGAGGCAATATGTCACAAATCGTGAGCTGCAAAGAACTTGGGCGGTTCCCACCCCTATGGTACTTCTGGTGATTACAGATCCCATAGCTTGTCTCTTAGGCCAGCTTCGCTCCCTTCTTGCAGATTTCCTTAGATGGTCCATGTTCCTGGTTTTTCCAAACTTCTGGGGTTTCCAATGCACCTTTGGCTTCACACTGACAGCTTCACACACTGCCCTCCCAAAGGCATGGGTGCTTGGCATCCCAGGCCTTCTGAAATCGAGGTAGAAGCCTTTTAAACCTCAGAACTCTTGCATTTTGTATGCATGTAAAACCAGCACCATGTGAACGATGCTGAGGTCTGCTGCCAGCTGGAGAGAAAACTCTTTTGGCTGTAGGGGTTGAGTGCCTAGAAGGCTGGGCACTCTGAATCCAATTCTGAGGGAAAAATCTCCTGTGCTGCCACAATTGTGGAACATTGTATTCTGCAACTTTCACCTTAAAGCAAAGTCTTTTACTTTTGCAGTTTTCAGGCTGCAAATGTTTGAGACTTGCTACATTTTATGCTGCCTTTTGGTCATCTTTTTTCTTCCGTTCCTTTTCAATAACTGAGGCTTTCTCAGCTCTACCTTTTATAGCCCACCTCTTTATTGGAGCTTCCTTTCTGGCTAAACTCACATTTTAAATTATTCTGCTGGGCTCTTTGTTCTTGATTCACAACACAAATCTAGCTAAAAGCCCACAATAGCCATACAACAGCCTCAACAATTGACTGCCTTGAAATTTCTTCTGATGACATATGTTATGACTTGGCAAATAGTTTGTCTGCATTTTGTTCATGTCCAGAGACATTGCCCAAGACTAAGAGTAAAGTCAATGGAGTGATCTGGGAGCAGGTCCAGGCTGTGGATTATTAGGGTCTTTTGGGCACTCTAGTTTTATATTCTAGTTCAAAATCCATTAGTTTTAATTCTTTTACTACAGATTCACTTCTCCATGGGGCCATATGAAATATGGCATTGGCATTTCTAGTGTCCAAGATTAGCTCCATAACTTTCAGTGCCAGGTCTCTCCAGGTGCTGTGTATGTCTGAGACAGAAGGCTCTAGAAATATCACCTCTACGTAGTACATACAATGCAGTTTCTCCTATAAGTTCAGGGTTTAAAACCTTATGCTGCACATTTTCTTTAGTGATGTCCAAGAAGTGAAGTGAAGAAAGAGCAATAGTTTTGATACCCAGCTAGGGTAGTATTGTGTAGTTAGTAGGTTAAACATTGAAGTCAGTTCAATACAGTGATCTTCCCTTTAATGGAGCTACAGTTTTGTCCAAATTGTTCCAGTGCTCTGATTCTGGTTATGATCGCCAATAACTTCTCATTCTAAAGACTTTCATGGGCTCTGTTAATTTTATCAATTCTACATAAGTTTTGGTTCTCCATAGAGATTTCGTGTCTTAAATTCTGTACGATTCTGTGCACATACTTGTTAGCCTTGAATCAGTGATTAATATTTCAGAGCTTGAGGTCAGCTAGTAGAAATCTTGATGAATACCTTCCAAACATTATAGTACTGCATGTAGTGTCACAAAGATAAGAGTAACTTTAGGCAAAGACACCAGGAGCTTCACTTTAACAGTCTTAGTATCTAAGGTGAGAGTGGAGTGGCTCCAATTGTTGACTGAGCATTCCATGTCATGGGCCTTATTTTGAACTTAATGTCTACCTGAAAGAAAATATTCCATTATAAATTTTTCAGAGACAGCTATTTGAAGAGTACTTATACTTTTCAGTCTAAGCTCCTTTGTTTCTTCTAGAGATTCAATCCACAACTCATGGGAATTGCTCTGGCATGAGGTCTTTCTAAAATCAAAGAACAGAGTCTGGGGTTTTGAACTGATGTCATTGGGACCACGCTGAGAATCAGAAACAGTCTGCAGAGCAACCTTGGCAGTGTGTTTATGGAAATGATGCTCTGGCCATACTGGGAATTGCTTCACTTTTTCTTGCTCTGCCCTGATTGGTCTCAAAGAATTCAGATCATGATAAGGGGAACAGATTGGCCAGTGAGTCAAAATGGGACAAGGTGAGATAACTTGGGAATTTGCAGGTTCATACAATCATGCTGCACCAGACCTTTCCACTTTTGGACCCACTTGAGGCAGAATGGGAGTACATCCTGACTGAGCCACGGGTCTAAAGTCATTTTGAGGGGCTGCCACTCTGCTACCTTTGACCCCCTCCTGGTTTTCTCCTCTTCATAGCCTCTTGATGGCAGGCTTTCACCAGGTCTCCAGTCCAGACTCTCCTGAAGCTCTGGAGCCAATCACGTAGGTCTAGGCTTTGCAATTTCCACATTA
>RJWM01035698.1:0-18735 GCA_004363535.1 Dasyprocta punctata
TACTGGGAAAAGGAGAGCTTCTCCAACAAATGGTGCTGTGAAAACTGGGTATCCACCTACCGAAGATTAAAATTTGACTTCTATCTTTTGCCCGGTTAAATATCAATTCAAAATGGATCAAAGACTATAATGTAAGATCCAAAACTACTAAGGGAAAACACTTCAAGATATTGGCACAGGTAATGATTTTACAGATAGGACTCCAAAAGCACAGGAAATAAAAGCAAAAATTGACAAATGGGATTAAATCAAACTAAAAAGCTTCTGCACAGAGAAGGAAACAATCAACAGAGTAGACAGATTACCTACAGAAAGGGAGGAAATACTTTCCAACTATTTTTCTAAAAAACTGTTAACACCCATAATATACAAAAAAACTCAAAAAACTTAATAAAAAAACAAATAATCCAATTTAAAAATAAATTGTCCAAATAGATACTTCTCAAACAAAAGCTACAAATGATAATAAATGTATGAAAAAATGCTCAATATTATTAGCCACCAAGGAAATGCAAACCAAAACTATAATGAGATATCATCTCACCCATGTTAAAATGACTTGTAATAAACAATAGGGACAGGGCCGGGGACATAGCTCAGTGGCACAGTGCCTGCCCAGCAAGCACAAGATCTTGAGTTTGATTCCCAGTACAAAAAAATAAAAAATAAAAAAATAGTGATAAACACTAGCAAGGGTGTGAAGAAAAAGAAAGTCATACACTGCCAACTGGAATATAAATTAGTACAGCCACTATGGAGAGCAATATGAGGATTCCAAAAAAACAAAAGACGGAACTACCAGATGATGCAGCTATCACACTCCTAGGTATATTACCAAGGAAACAAAGTCAGTGTACAAAAGAGATTCCCACATTTTCATGTTTATTGAAACCCTGTTTGCAATAACTAAGATATGAGATTGGCCTCTGTGCCCATCGACATATGAATGAAAGTCGACCTGAAAGTAGAATAAGGGACTGGGGAGGCAGCAGGGGTAGCAGGAAGCTGAGAGCAGAAGTGGGGGTGGCTCTGAGCAATGCACGCTGCATGCATGAGACATGAAAATATCACAGTGAACTCTATCAGTATGGATAGTCAACGTGTTAGTAAAAATATCTGAAATCAATTTCATTTTGTTCTCCCCTCCCTGAAAAAAATTTTTTTAGTCCAACTGAATGTTTTATTCAATTATAAAAAAAAATTAAGAAACAACGCATATGTCGCTAAGTGCAAAACTAGAATGAATGAATGTTTAGAAGAACCATAAACTTTCCAAGAGAATTTGCCTTTCATCCCTCAGTTCTTCCCTCCCTAATCAACTGTTTCACATTTTTAGTGTCTTCCTGAACAATTCTGCAAAGCTCTCCCACAGGCTGCTTATACTCAGTATTGACAAGTGAATTCCCAGCTCCTCCCACACCTGCTTCAGTTCATACAGGTCCTTTTGCTGTAGTAGCACCACTAGTTTGATAGAAACCCTGTCTCACTGCCAGGGGTGGTGGTGCATGCCTGTAATCCCAGCACTTGGGAGGCTGAGGTAGGAGGATCTCCGCACATGCAAGGCCAGCCTGAACTACATAGCGAGACCCTGTCTTAAAAAACTAAGAGGGAAAAAAACCCAGTCTCAAAATCTTATTGTGATTCCTAACACATGGAATAGTGTGGTTGCTGTGTCCCAGCAGTGGCTAGACCTCCAAATTCAGGCCTTTCCCTTCTTTCATCATTTTTCTTCTCATCCTTCTCTTTGCCTAGAGTGTTTCCACAGTATCCTATCCGTTTTGCCATCCCCCAGTGCAATAAATGACTATCATTTCCCCCATAAAAAAGACCTATGATTCCCAACATGTATCGCACTTGGATACAACTCCTTAGCCTGGTATACAAAATCTTACCTTTCTCTGCTTCTGTCCTCCAAAGTTCTTATGTTCAGATCTTATGCCAAGATTAGCATTTTCCCATGGGCAGGGGGGTGAGAGTTTAAGCAGTCAACTACTTCAACATCTTGTAGGTTGGGTTTAGTTATTAGATCCACAATGCGCTCCCCACCCCATGGTGGCACGTGGTAAGCAGAGTGTCATCTGCTGCAGAAGTGGAGGGAGGTTTAATGTCACTCCGCTTCCCTCTTTCCATGTTCAGCATTGCTGCCCTCCTTTGGGTTTCTTGGATTTCCATGTATGTGTATGTCTTCGCTTCTATGTGATCTCAGCAGGGAAAAATGAACCTAAGATATTAAAATGTAATTTGTTTAGATCTTTGCCTTCAGGGTAAGCACTAAGATGCTACCATCAGCCAGAAAATTTGTGATCTAATTTAGAAGCAGTGAGCCATGCTGTCTTTCCTCTAACACTTCACAGTTTTCTATGGTTTTGTGAAAGGTTTTCTTGCAAAATATAAACAGTGTTGTTTTTGTCTTTATTTTGTTTTCTCTGCTTTACCATTCTAAGACAGACTCACTTAATAAAGGCAGGGAGTGAGAACCATGTTCCTTGGCTCCCAATCTTTTGAAATGCCAGGTCGCACAAGTGATTTACCTTTCATCTCCTGGATTCTGGTCTATCGACATTCTTCCACCTTGACTGGCTTTTTACCTAGACTGTTCAGAGAAACTCGCTACTGACACTTATCAGACTGTTTCGTGACCAGCATTGAACTGGCTTAAGCAAAGAATTCTGAATTGACAGTCCTTGTGCTCCGAAACATTTCTTATCCAGGTGAACTTAGGTTAAAATCTTCAGCACAGTCATTAAGCCAAAATCAAAGGCAAGTTTTCAGTTTGTCTATAGATAATTTTACTTCCGCTCTCACCTCAACTGGAGATAGGTTATTATTATTAGTTCATTGAATACTTCATTTTTTCCCTTTGATTTTTCAGGAAAAAAAGAAAGAAAAAACAAATGCTATGCTATAAAAAGGTGTATCGGTTTAAAAATTCTGGACTTCTTTCTTAACCCAACGTGTTATTAGGATAGAAGTGGAAGGCATTAGATATGATTTCGTTTAAAAGACTTCAGAATATTGAGCAGTTGCTTTAAATCCAATTTGAGAAAAAACCAGGAGCTATAGACAGATGATTCGCTGAACATTTCGAAAAGGATCTAAGATTTAGAATCGCTTTGGGGTTTGAAACTTTCCTGATAGTCTGCTGCCACCCTCCAAGAAAGTGGGAAATTAATTACATTAATTTCATAAATGTAATTTCATTGAAGATGATAGCCATTTTACTTTTACGAAGCATACCAGGCACATATCCTGAGAAGGAAAGAGAACAACAAGAACTAAATCCACATTAACTTCCAAGGAATGTAATAATACAATGCTAGTCAGCCAGCTGAAACACAGTGAAATTTGTCATTTCCTTCCCTTCTTCTTGGCAACTTCTGGGAATACAACTTCCCTAAGTTAGATGCAAGAGAATAGCACTAGAGTTCTCATTCTTTAGCTCAAAATCCACTGAGTCACACATTCAGTGGTTGTTGCAAACATCAGCAGGATGCTGTCACTAAAACAGATTTGAGGCTTTGAAAATCAAAAGTGGCCTTGCAATTCAGGGTTGAGATCTGACAGAAAGCAACCAAAATTCTCAACCAACGCAAAGAGGCAGTGGACTAGCAAATGCATTAGCAACTGAGAAGGAAGTGTAAAAGGCTACGTTGTTAAACAATCCTCTGAAGGAAAATAGACACACTTTTAATATTCCTTTCACCCCTAGATCTCCAGTTTCATCAAACACAGGGTCTCAATCTCGTACTGCAAGAAGCAATGCAACTTGAAAAGACAGAAGGATAAACTGGATTATAAATGTATATGTTTTAACTCCTGATCTAACTTTGAGGAAAAATGAGGGGACTGTTGGTAGGTACTAAAAAGTCTTTAATCAAAGTTCAAAATGTGCACAGCTCTTCTTTCGAAATCCAGCATATCATAGTGTTCTCCTGCCTTTAAAAATAACAACAATCCTGTGCAGATGATCGGAACACTTTGCAGCACTTTGATTAAAAGGCATATCAGTTTCCGCGAATGGGTTTTATTTTTCAATCACATTTTCCTCTGTGAAAACCTTTATTAGATTCTCAACTCCAAGTGTGTTCTGACCGTATAATTTAGCAGAATGCTGCACTTCCATAAGCCTATTTTCATCATGCAGCCAATTGTTCGTCATGAATATAAATACAACCCATAGGCTTCAACAAGATGTGGTACACTTTTAGGACTACCTTAAAATAAAAGTTGAATAAATTGTCACTGAAAATTACATAGCCACATTACCTGTATTTCGAATTGTACTGATTAAGTCTTTCATATACCCAGCCCATTCAACAGAGATAATTAGATAGCACAAGAAGCTCTAGCATTATAAAATCAAAGAATTTAAGTCTTATTGTAAGCTGTAAGTGCCAATCAGGTTTGTGTTGCTGATGTTTATATGGCATGAATGCCACCTACTGGCAAACATTAAAGTTGCAACATCTGATCAAGAGCCACCTTTATCCTTAGGGTCCGACCAAGACAGGCTTTCCCTCTACAGCCAAAATGCAGTTTAATGTCAGCTATGTACTTGCCTCACTGGAAGTTAATATTTTTGTAAGGAGACCACACAAAAAGAGTTTTGGCTCTTGTCATTATACCTTACATGGTATATGCATTTTTATATAACAAGCAGATATGTTTGCTCACTTGTTTTTTAGAAAACCGTCTTTCCTTAGTAGAATGTAATCTCCACAAGAGCAGCAACATTATTCTGCTCATATATGGGTTCTACTGGACCAAGAACAGTGCCAGGCACATTGTGACTCTGCACTATATAAGCAAATGAACAAATAAATGAACAGAAAGATAAGATGGCTTTAAGGCAATACAACACACTGGCTAATAGCCTAAGTTTTACAAAGACAGACAAGAGTCAAAACTGTGGCTCCTCTTGTAACCTTTATGTGTTGGACATTCGTCAAATTTCTTAATTTCTTTAAGCCTCAATTTGCCCATCTATAAAATGAAGATAACACCACAGTAGTTGGAACAATTAAAAAGATAAATGTTTATGAAGTGCACAGAATAAGCACTTAATAATCAATATTATGACAATTGTTATTAAATTCTGTAACGTTAATATATCTGAGAGGTCACTCAGAAATTTTAATAAAGACATTAAGGAGTTTTATTTTTAGGATTCATTCAAGAGCTCTTCTTTCTCCATCCTCCTCATCCTCAAATTCCAGTCTGTGTCTTACCTATAAAATCCTCCAGCTACTAGTTCTATGCTTAATAGACATCAGCATTCAAATAGCCATAGCCCTGGAGTAGTTAGGGGGTAACATTTAAGTCACTATTGCAAAAATCTCTGACAGTATTTTGAAGTGCTTCAATCATTCAGAACTCTCTCTGGGAGGTTTTGTAAGGATTTTAATTTATATTAAACCGGATATTACATTTTGCTGCGTGACGGAACCATTTTGTATCTGTGGGAAACTCACTGCCCATGAGCTTCTGCTTCTGCTAGAATGTCAGGCAAGCAAAAAACACCCTCATTAGAGAGCTCTGCCGGTTCGTGGAACATGAGGTCCAGGGGCAGCGCTATTGCTGATCCAGCACACGGCAACACCGTGGAGAGCCCATGTTCTTCCCATGATGCCCTGCTGCCCACAACGTCATTTTACCCTGAGGCTAGTTCCTCTTCTAGATTTAAATTGTTCCAAAAGAAATTTGGTCCACATGAACTGCTTTTTCACACTGAGTGAGAGGAAAAGGACAGGTCCCAAAAGATTTCAGCAGAAGGAAGAGGATCTTTCGCATAAAGCCCTGCTGAATCGTGTCTCTTACATCAAAATATTAAAATGTATCCATTCTCAAACTGCCTGAGTCCTAAGATTCATCTCTTGGCTTAGTCTTAGATCAAGCAGGATCCATCTCTGGAGACAAACGAGGCTGCTGCCCTTTGAGTTTCATGGGCTGCAGGGAGGAGAGCAGGAGACCTGCTGTGGTTTGAACATGGGGAGTGTCCCTCAAAGGGCCCCATGTTAAAGGCTTGGTGACCAGGGTGGTGGTATCAGGAGATGCTGTGGACCTTTCCCAGACAGGGCTGAGTGGGAGGTCCTTGGGTCACTGGAAGTGCTCTCAAAAGGAATTGGAGGCTCAGACACCAGAGGCCCAAATCCAGAGGGCCACCAGAACCCGAATTTGAAACTCCAGAACCATGAGCCAAAATAAACCTCTTGTTATTTTAAAAGCAGCCTGCATCAGGAATTTCATTACAGTAATGGAGAGCTAACTAATGTAAGACCTGAACAAAATCCAATTTTGTTTAAAAGGAAAAGAGAAAAGGAGAAGCGCAGCAGTCAGCTGAAAGTCCCCCAAACCAATGGCTGCAAACAGATACAGTGGCCTGAGTAGGAAAAAAATGTTAGCATGTTGAACTAGTCCTGATTTAAAAAAAAAAAAAATCCCTGAAAGCCAGGTATGGTGGTGCATGCCTGTTGTACCAGCTTGTTGGGAGGCTGAGGAAGAAGCATCCATTTAACCCAGGAGCTGGAGACCAGTCATAGAAACATACTGAGACCCTATCTCAAAATAAATACTTTTTATAATTCCTGAAATAATCTTTCAAGGAAACTTTCTTTACATTCCACATACAATACATACAGTATGCTTCAGTGAGAAAATGTTACATATTTAGATCTATGGTAATACAAAATTCCTATAAACTTCCATTAAGCATGATACAGATTTGACAACAAGAGCACCCTTACATTAACATTCCCTATGAATACAAGTGTCAATTGTTTTTCTGTGCCTCAGTTTCCTCACCTGCTAAGTACAATATGGAATGGGCTAAAAGCTCTTTCTTAGACTTTACATTATTGTCTACAAATACATATTTATCTACAACCTTAGATGACTAGACTTGATTTGTACACTTTTTATTCACTATTCAAGTAAGTACTGACCTCCTCTTTGGTAGACTCTACTCTGTAAAGAGATGACAAAAACATACACGAGAATGAGGCAAGTTCCTGCCTTCCACATGCTTTGCTGGGGACAAAAAGGCAGATGCAAGAAAAGGTTAGAAAATAGGGCAGCAAGCAACTCCCAAGTAACTGTGGCCTGGGAGAGAGGAGGAGGCCTCTGAGCAGAAAGAGTGAGGTGAGGTCGATAGTTAGGTTCAAGCTGTGCATAAAAGAGCAAGCCTGGCTTACAGGATAGGAAACAAGGAAGGAGGATAAGCAAATATTACAGAACAAGAGTGGATTTAAAATGTTTATGAAACTTATTAAACAAGAGTGAGGGTGATGCTAGATGATACTGATGACCACACTTTGTGGTGAGATAGCAAGTACCTGTGACCTACCAAGTACCACTACTTTGGTTACAATATGTCATATAATTTTCAATATAACTCTGGGACAAAATATCATAATCCACATTTTGCCCTCAAGTTACCTTGGCCAGTGTAGCCAAAAGGAAAAAAAAATAGTAGTAAGTCTGTGCTTAGAATACATGTCCCTGCAACTTGAAAAACCACACATCTTTACCATACCTCTTGGAAACGCAGTGGCTTTCCAAACATTCCGCACAGACCCCAGGCTGTGTGTCCACAAATCCCCAAGGGACAATTTAGGAAAATAGAAGTGTCTGTAGCAACCCACATCTTTCTTCATACAAATGAAAGTAGAGCTTTACTGCTGTCACCAATAAGGGCACCTTTGAATGGGGAAGACTATAAAGTATCACAACTGAGGTGATCTAACAATTAAATTGAATTAAAAACCTTACCATTGCTTTTTAGCCACTAACATGTTCATATCTGCACGTATCTGAAAAATAACGCAGAGGCAGCATTTACCGTTCTATTTTGAAACTGGATTGAGGGGCTCCATGGAAAAGCAATGAAGTCTCTGTTGCGTTGAATCATAGGGCCGCAGGGCAGGGGCTGCAAGAGCAACCAGAGGGAAAATGTAGACCCTGAAACAGGGCTGAATTTGGCTGAGAGAGGCACAGACAGATAGACAGACAGACCTTGCTCTCTTCCCACCCTGCATAGACACAACACATAACGTCCATCATACGCAAAGCAACCCTCCTACAGGATATTCAGTTCAATCCAGCATATGTTTTATATTTGAAGTTCTTATGATGGCTTCTGGAGAATAGACACCTCCCAGGATAACCAACATGTGAGGCACAGAGAGACACACAAACTTTATCCTCCAGTCAGTGTTGTTCACGTGGAAGTGAAGCTCCTCTCTCTGCACTAATTGCCAAACACACTGCCCAAGAAGCCAAGAACCATCGCCGCTCAACTCTTCACCAGCCACCATTTCCTCCCCTACCATTGTAAAAACTGCCTTTTGATCTGTGACCTGAGTTTAAAAGCTGACATCTGGTGGTTAGGGTGCTAATTAGCTATCATTTAAAAGTTATTTCTGCCTTGTTAACTGAGTTACTCTGTGATCAAATCATGGGATAATTTAAAGGAACTCAGGCATATTGATTGTATAATCCATAATGTGTGTAATTAATAACTACCCCCTAAAAGCTCTATGTGAGAAACTGTAAGGATTCACATTAGACAAGAAGTCAAGGCCTGAATTGTGCTTTTTCCTCAGTGCCTTTTATTAACTATATGTAAAAAGGAAAGCTTTCAAGGACCATGAAATCAAAATTGGATGCCAGAATTTATCGACACTCTTACACAACTTACATCCTTAATGGCTGCAGACTGGTATCCAAAGGGAATCCTCTTGCTCTAGGTCCCCAAGGTGTCATCTTTCTGGGTTAGCACATCTGTAAGGGCACTACAGATACTAGCTTCTTATTGATAGTTTCACCCACCATTTTTAAATTACAGATGGCAATTCTGGTAAGGTAAGTGCCAACACTATCACCAACTTACAGATAAGGGCCTGATGGATGGAGAGGCTCAGTAGCCCACCCCAGGCCCCACAGCCTGGAAGTTGTGAG
This sequence comes from Dasyprocta punctata, assembly GCA_004363535.1. Taxonomy (NCBI): domain Eukaryota; kingdom Metazoa; phylum Chordata; class Mammalia; order Rodentia; family Dasyproctidae; genus Dasyprocta; species Dasyprocta punctata. Next base: position 8,956 of record RJWM01035698.1, read on the forward strand.
ACTAAGAAGTTGTGGCTGCCTTGCCTGTCTGACCTCAAATCTGTGTTTGGAACTCCTCTGCTACACGAATCTAGCTGTGCACTTCCCCAAAATCCCATCCATATCTAACACAGTTCAGAGTTCCTTCTCCTCAGAGGTGGAATAGGGGAGATAAGAGGGTACAAAGAGAAAAAAAAAGGCACCAGTGATATGAAGAATAAAATAATGAAATCTTACAGAGAAAAGGCAGCCGCGAGAAGTCATTCATGGTGAGAAGCCAAGAAATCTTTAAAATAAAGATGGCTATACTACTCAATTTTAAATTGTTTACTGAGCAGTGCTGTAGTCTAACATATTCCCCACATTAGTCTATTAGGGTTTCCATAACAAGTTATCACAGACTAGGTAACAGAAGAACAGCAATTTATTTCCTCACCGACCTGAGGTTAGACGTCCAAGGCCAAGGTATCTGCAGGGTTGGTTTCTTCTGACTCCTGTCAGCCAAATTCTCCTTGGCTTATAGATGGCCGCCTTCTCTCAATGTGTTCTCCCTATGTGTTTTCCTGTGTATTTGTGTCCTGATTTCCTCTTCCTTTAAGGACACAAGTCATACTGGGCTAGCACCCACTCCAAGGACCTCATTGAACTTTAATTACCTGTTCGAAGACCCTGTCTCCAGATATAGCCTGAGGTACTGAAGGTTAGGACCTCAACATGTGCTTTTGGAACAGAGGAAAATCAGTAGCCCCACCCCACACACACACATGCAAGCAAAGACATACACACTCTTTACCTCCAGATTTTCAGTAGCATCTCCTAAACTCACTGTCCGAAAGAAGAAGAAAAATTTTAAAAAGTTGTACACAAAGTTATTCTCCACATATGGAGTTGATGGGAAAAAACAGGAAGATATGTGTCAGGAGGTGAAATTTAGGGTAGCAAATAAGAATTCAGCAGAAACAGGACAAGAAAACCAAAGAAAAATATGCCAGGATCAGTTTTAACTCTCTCCCCATGACAGAGATAGTAGGATTATCCATTATATGTGTGAAGGTCCTTCAGTGTATTTTGCTTTGTTTGCTTGTGACTGTTAGAGAAAAGATAACTCCTGAAGGATGTATATCTTTGGGTGACATAGTGATTAATGGTAAGGTAATTGTCTCATGAATTACCATCAAATCCCAGTCTGCTAATCTAATCAGAGGCCATGCAATCCCTTGTGGTAAAAATGTGGTCCAAATATTCATTTCTTGATTCATGGCCCAGTTTACCATCCCTCAACAATAAAACAGAACTAGAAAGAATGCCAAGTGTTTGTGGTGAGAACGGAGGGCAGCTCCTTGGATCCAAAGCAGTACAGTAATTCAGAATCAAACGCACAGTGCTTGCTTCAGCAGCACATATAATCAAACGTGCATCTGGCCAGGAGAGAAATCCAAGAGACTCACAACAGCTCTTTGGCTCAGTCTTGTGCTATGGAATTTCAAGAGAGAAATAACATTATTAAATCTCTTAGCAATTCACAAGCAATATTTTCAATTAAAATCATTGTGTTCTAACCTTAAATAAAGCTGTTAAATAAGCTAAGCTAACACACTAATAAATGGATCTCTTTCCCAGTTAGAGAATCCTCCTGCAGTACTTTGAAGAGTAATTTCTGCTAACAGTGCAGAGGGAAAAGCTTTGCTTTGGTGCTATTGCTGGGTGAATGGCATCCGTGTGGGGCTAATAGGGCCCTTGTGCCAGCATGGTGCCACACACCAGCTGGGCAGTACAGCTGGGGAGCATATATCTACTGAGTCCTGTGTCAGGAGTCTCAGCTGGTCACTGATAAGGCAGCCATGCCAAAGGCATATTGCAGTTTGGCCAGAAAACAATTTAATTGTGGTTGCGCATATGTGTGTGTGTTTGATGACATGAACCAATACAGTTTACTGACAATTATTTCTCAGAATGACGGTAAGCAATATAAATGCTCCAAGAGATTGAGTTTCTTGTCTCTTTGAATGATGTGATGCAAATAGGTGCCAGAGAAAGAGAGAAATATTTCAAGTATGTTAATGTGTGTGACCTGGCCTACATGTGTACTTTACTAACACACACTCCACAGGAACTGTTGAATGCAAAGATAAGGAATTTAAACTCCAGCTCACCCAATGCAAATTTAAGATATTCCATCTTTATTGTTCACCCCCAGAAGCTACAATCTGTTCCATGTTCCACTTTTATGGCCAAAAGAATTACAAAATAAGAAAAAAGAACTAATGCCCGAGAACCTTAAGAAAACCAAATATTCATGTTTTAAGGAAAATATGTAGGATTCTCAAAATATTGGTGCTGGTACTGGGTCAGGTATGATAAGCAACAATCATGTCAGTATTACAGAAGCTGTCGGTGTGGAAAGGGAGGCTCAAGCCTTCAGGGAGCCATCCAGGAGCTACGTGACAGAGAAGAGGTACTGAACAAGGAGCAGGAGCTCCTCCTGGAGTGGAGCCGAAGGTGGCAAAGGAGTACAGCACCAGCAAATGCAGGGTGGAGGCCAAGAAGAGGTAGGAGGAGCAGCTGGCACAGACCCACACCATGCTGTCAATTATGTTCCTGAAGGAGTCACTAGACAGTGCCAACACCCACATCAGGATCAAAAGCATGGGCTCTGACACTCAGACCGTGAAGGTTGCCGGTGACATTAGCAAGGAGGTAAGGCAGGACATGGCTGAGCTGCAAGAATCTGCAGAGATTTCAACTGGTAATTCACGAAACTGGAGGGGCTTGGAGGAGAGTTTGATGAGGATGAGCTCTTGGAAGAATTAGAATTCAAACAGGAGGAACTAGACAAGAATTTGCTGGAAATCAGTGAACCCAAAAGAGTCCCTCTACCAAATATTCCCTCTAAAGCCAACCATCAAAAACCATCGAGAAGGCAGACGACCCCATGAAGGAAGTACACAACTGGATTGAGTTCGTGTACCTAGCCCAGTTGGGCGTGGCCTGGGCAGACTCTCCTGTGTGGGGCCCGCAGGATGCAGAGCAGAGCGGCCTCGGCTCTTGATTCTCCCTCCAGTGGACAGGGCCGCAGCACTGCTCACAGGGCACAGCATGGTCCTCACCCAGAGGGGCAGCAGGAGGGGGCCCGTGAGCCGGGGCAGGAGGCCCTGCTCGCTATAGTGTTTAATTTCTATAAAACAAACTGTATTTGGAAATCCAACGCTGAGATCCTGGATGACACCTAACTCCACTGCTAAATCCTCAATGGAAAGACCAGCTGTTTGCAGCAGAAATGATCTGAAATGTCGCTTCTGTCCTTTGAAGTCAGTTGGCTTGTTGCAGATCTCCTTGTTAAGACTTGTAAGGTACTGGCAGAAAAGAGGTGTTTTAAAAGCACAGGCTTCTCCTTGTGCTCAGCTGTAATAATGTTATCTGGTTCCTCAAGAGCTATATTTCTGTCCATCACCTGTGTGCTGACCCCTGTGTCTGCCTCTCTAACCCACTCTTCATTCCCACTCCACTTGTCGTTTGGAGTTTGTGACACTGATTTAAAATAGATAGTGTTCTCCGGAGAGCAAGAGAGATGGTTAGAATTAAATTCCAGCCATACCACTTTCTAATGTTCCTGGCTGCCATCTGTGTTGACCTGAATGATAACTGGAAACAAGTGCATGTATTTGTATTCATATGAAACTTCAGTCCATACCACCTGTTCAGTATCTCAATTAATTTTCAAAACATAAAAAAATACTGGAAAACCCAGAATAGCAGCTTTGAAAATCCAAATGCTTAGTATCAAAACAGAGTCATGTGGCTACTTGATGTTATATTTCCATGAGCAACAGAAATCCAAAGGTGCCAGTCCTGACACTGATCTATCATCGTATTCATGAAGTTTCTTCTACAAGTAAGGAAAAAAGGATTGTGGGTAAATGCAGAGTTACTTGCGGTGAGAAAAGAAAGAACAAATTTATCAGAAGGACACTGTGAGGATTTTATGAAGCTCCCTGGGTTTCATTGACAGCTTTCTGTAAAGCATTGATTTTTCAACCTTGATTATATAATAAAATCACACGGCAAACCTTGAAAAACAAGCAATGCACTGGCTCCACTCAGACAAATTATAACAGAATCTTGGGGGCAGGGCTCATGAATAAGTGCATTTAAAGAGCTCCCCAGCTGATTTCAGCGCATAACAAGGGATCAAGAACTATTCTTTCAAAAATTAGAATTAACATCACTCAATCTTACTGACTCCCAAGTCCAAAAATTCTAAAATTTCCAGAAAATAGAAGGTAAGTAGCACTGATTATATTCATAGGAGAACCACTGAAAAAAAATTATCTACTGTCAAAAAAATAGGGTCATATTAGACCAGAGATGGCAGTTGGGAGTCCATGTCTGTGAATCAAAAGAGGCTAAATTACTGTGAGCTATGCAGTCACCCAAAAAGTGTCTGTTGGTTCAGCCATAGGTGTATTGGGAAACGCCATGCTTAACCAATACTTCTTCTCTGAGAACACAGACAGACACAATGACACAACAGACTCCCCATTGTCAAGGGGCAGTGCAGGATGACACCACAACGAGTGCAGAACACAAGTGTCATGAAAGGAAATCTATATATTCATACTGCTTGTAATGTGGGCAGAGAAAGAAAAGACCAAATAAGAGAGACCTAAAGTGTCAGACAAAGCATAAAATGACTGTGATGCAACAGTGTAGAGTTGTCTCAGTTTGGGTTCCTCCATATGTAGAATTTGGGACAAGGAAACTCAGAGCATGTAATTTATTTGATGGATGAGTGAAGGCACCAGAAGGGGTACAGGGAACTGAGACACAAAAGGGAAGGAAGATGGTAAGGATATAGCATCAAGCAATTATAACCTATGAATAACTGGAGCTTTATCCTGTTGCGGGGGAAAATCTGGGAGCCTTGAGGAGCATTCACCACTAAATGATCCTACTCAAGTAAGGAACTAGGATCCTTACACATCTACCACTAATGTGTTGGTCGCAAGTTAAGGGGTGCCATGGGAGGAAACAGAGTGTTAATACCTGGCAAGTTAGGCAACTCCTGCAGGGCCCAGGGGAAAAATGGCTCCAGCAGCTAGTAAAAGGCATCTGTGTTTGAGTGTGATACAGACACTGACTTCAGTCGGCCTGTAATGAAATGGAAGGATTTAGCCAGAGAGCGTGAGCCCTCATGGCAGCTGCTATGATAGGAAAGTGCTCAGGCACAGCGGAAAGAAAGAAAACCAGGTTTGTCATGAGGAAACCCATGTTTGTGGCCAAGAGCAAGAGTTGTGCAAGAAGCAGATTTAAAAGATGTGTTCTTCACAAAACGTAAAGCATAAAGTACATACTAACTATAGTGACTGACAATTTTCAAAATGGAAATATTATACTAGTATGTGGAAAAGGACATAGCCTTCGAAGCCACAGTCCTGAAGCACGTCACCACTGATTGACTGCAGTCCCCTAACTTCCCCTTATCTATCAGTGGGACCATTTCATGATACCCAACTCATAGTGTGGCTGGAATTAAAAGCATTTAAACATGTAAATAGACAATGTCTAGCAAATGATAACAACCTAAATGTTAGCTACCATCATTGTCTTTCAGAAGTGTTTGAATACCACAGATAAAGTGAGCAGAAATACAGCAAATTCTGTAGCAATTATTCCCCATTGATCCATGTTAAAAGTAATGTAGTGCATACCTGTAACTCCAGTACTCTGGGAGGCTGAGTCAGGGGGATCACAAATTCAAGCCTGGCCTGGGTAACTTAGAGCCTTAGTGAGACCCTGTCTCAGAATGAAAGAACAGGAAAAGGGCTGAGGATGTAGCTCAAGGCAAAGACCCTGGGTTCAGTTCCCCATGCTGGGGAGAAAAAATGCTATCACACCCAACAACAGTAAATATGTAGGTGGGAAAAGCAGGGAGAGAACAAAGGGATGCATGGAGGAAGGGACAGACAGACATATGTTTACAAGGCTACAGGTAGAACTAGCTAAATAAAGTTTTATTCTTTTGTTACTCTGTTTCCAGGTCACACAAAAGCACTGAGTGAACAATGTCTTCAATGTTTCCATTACGGGCTGGTGGGCACTTAAATTATACTAGGAAACAAATGCAACCCAGAGAGTCCAGTGTCTGGAATCCAAAACAATTGCAGTTGTGGAAAATGATCCTTATATGTCTGCTTCTCTGCTGTGGAAACTGGAACATAAGGAATGTGATCGAGTATCTGAGGCCTGAGGCCTGAGGCCTTGAGTCCGTGGGCTCCCAAACCCAAGAACAGTTTTTGTCCAGTTTTTGTCCATCGCACCAGCCTAGCATTGGACTTATGGGATAGCAGCAGAATGGACAGAACCTTGAAGAACTTTGAGATGCTCCCATCCAATTTTTTATTGCCCTCTATTCTTTAAAAAAAAACAAAGCCTTGTGTCTTATTTACTTTTCACTCCTTGCTGAGACAATACCTGACACCCAAAATTAGGGAAGGAAAGGTTTATTTCTTACAGTTTCTCAGGAGTTTCAGTCCATACTTAGTTGGCTCCAAAGAAGCATGGCGTGGCAGGGCTGCTGTTCATGACAGCCACAAGCCGCAAGCATGCTGGTGAGAGAGGGTGGAAGCCCAGGCAGCGCAAGAGGAAGACCCACCTTCCCTTACACTGTATGTTGGCTCCACCCCTGGGCAGGTGCAGCACTCACATTGCCAATCCCTGCACCAGACAACAAACCAATAACAAGCGCTAGACTCAGCCCCTTCAAAAGTATGAGTACTTGTGGGTACGCAGTATATCACCCAATACACCTTGATATCAGGTAAAGGTTTTATGAATGTTCTCCACCTGGTTGAGTTTGGGAGGCTGTTGTTTGTTTGCCACTTTCTGAGTAAGACAAGCTCTGTCTCCGTGACAGAGTTGGAGGAGTAGCTCCTTCATCACCTCTGTGAGCATTTAGGGACCAGATACTTCCTTCCCTATAGCCCAGATGTGGAGATGAGGTGAGTGCCCCCAGCTTCCGGCCCCACCATGGAGCTGAGGAGGAAGTTTCTCCTCCCTGTCCAGTGAGTCACAAAGAATCATGGCTGCCTCACTTGCTTCAGCTGCTCTGCCTTTGCATCTCTTCCTTTTCCAAACTCTGCCTTCAAGAATCTTTCCAGAAGTAGAGAGGCATGGTGGGCTCCAACTCCTCGTGACCCTCGGCCACCATCCTGCAGCAGCCACATGGAATCCTGGGAGTTGTAGGCTGGACACGGCTCCCTGGCTGGGTGTCCGAGAAGTGGAGCAGTGAGGTACATAGTTCCTAATGTGGCATACAGATACCGCTCTTTCACGAGTCTGTGCAGATGGAGCAGTTGCATGCTTCCCTGGCTGTGGAGGACTCTGAAGCCCTAGGTTAATGGCAAGCACTGGCCTTAGCCAGTCTTTTCTTCCTCTCTGCCTAGTATTCTGGTTCAGGGATGCAGGATGTTCAGTCTATCCCCAACCACGTGGCAGCAAACACACAGTTTATCCGGACTTCACTGTATTTGTTTCCTCTTCTGTTGATAGTGTTGGTTATTTGTGAGTGTGTTAATAGGAAGTGTTAAGCAAACTTACCGGGCATTGCTTATCGGTTGCCAGAAAAGCTGGACTGAGAAGAGTGAAATTTCATTACAATAATAATTAAGTACAGAAGGAATCTAACCATCACCTACAGGTACCGAGAATATAGAAAACTAATGCCAGCTTCTGTGTATTAATTAAAGCTTTTGTCCTGTGCCTCGCATGCAGGGTATTCCTGTAGTCCCAGTTACTCAGGAGGCTGAGGCAGGAGGGATCACTTGAACCTAGGAATTGATACCATCCTGGGCAACATTGTGAGATTCTCCCTCAAAGACAAACAAACAAACCCCAAACGCTCTTGCCCTTGGTTCAGGAAAGAGAATGCCCTTGAAACAGAAATTTCCAGGTGGCTAATCCAACAACTGTGCTGCTCTTTCTCCTCAAGCAGTCTGATTTTTTAGTTGGGTTTGTTATAAATCTAAAATAAATGATTTGTTTTTTCAGACTCCCCTGCTGCTGCATGAAAGTAGGATGAATTCTGGCCACTAAATTCTAGATGTATTGTATGAAATTTCCAGGAAATTTCCCTAAAAGGAGGAAGTGCATTCTTATTCCATAACTACATTTTGGTGCCTGGGATGCAGACATGTTAGCTGGAGCACCAGCAGCATTTTCAAACCTGAGGTTGAGCATTCCATGCTCAAGACAACAGAGAGGATGCCTGGAAGGCCAGTGTCACTGATAACTTTCTTGAATTCCTATTCTAATCTTGCATTTTTGATTGACAAATCACCTATAATGTGATAGTGTAAAAACAGCAATTATTTACTGTTATCCTTTCTTGTGGATGGTCAGGTTCACCTAGGCAGTTCTAGCTCTGAGTTTCTCATGGTAGGCTGGTGCCTTTTAAAGATGTCCTCACACACATATGTGGAAGCAAGTGCATATTACTGGACTGGAATCCCAAGTGCAAGTGTAAACCAGAGCACATGGTCTTCCAAAGTGGCTTGGGCTTCCTTAGAACATGAGAGCTAGACTCCACAGTCATTTGGTTAGACACTGAAAAACCCTGCATGAACAGCCTCAGAAGATACCTGGAGTCACATCTACTGCACTCTATTAATTATAGCAATTGTAATTTCTGCTCAGGTTTAAAGATAAGGTTCAGATGCACTTCCTGGGGGAGGGAGGAAAGGGAATGGAAAGAGTCTTTTTTTTTTTTTTTTTGGTTGGTTTGAGACAGGGTCACACTATGTAGTTCAGACTGTTTCTAACTCACTATACATGTAGCCCAGGCTGGCCTCAAACTCATGGCAATTCTCCTGCCTCAGCATCCCAAGCGCTGGGATTATAGGTATGCACTGCGATGCCCAGAAGAAAGATCATATCTCAGTAAAAGCAGGATATATTACTGTGGCTACCATTAAAAGACAATATCTGCCATAACCCCATGCTACATCTGAATGACTTACTTCCACATGTATTTTATGTGAAAAGCAAACAACTATCTTCCCCAAACTAATGATATTATTGGATTTTCTATTATGTGGATTCCTGTCTCATCCTAATTGATCTAGCTCCCTAGAAAGTCACTCAGAGTTTATCTACATTTTCCACAGACTTCTCACTTGCTTGCTTCTCCTGCAGCGTTCTTCCAGAGAAGATTAATGACGACAGAATGAAAAGAGGGATTGATACATCCAGAGCAGCTCTCAAAATTCATAGGGTGAAGGACAGCAGAGGATGAAGAAATAAAGACAAGTGTCAGGATGCAGAAATCTGAGGTGAGGTGGAGCCCTCTTTCTGGATGGGAGAAAGGGAACTGCTCAATGACTGCAGAAAGCTATTGTTATTTGAAACCCTTCTGCCTAGCAACTTCACTGCTTTACTCACCTCAAGGCACCTCACGTTCTCAGAGCAGGAACAGCTTGTTCACGTGGCTCACCTCGGGCACTCTGCGTGTGTGATTGATCTCCAGCTTCAGCCACTCCCCACATCTCCCCCTTTTCTGTTTTGTAGTTGCAAGTGATGGGTGGTCAGTTGAAGTTGGAGGAGCTGTGTTTGGAGGACTCTACAGAAGACATTTTCATTCTCTATTCCCTTTCATTCAGAGTGAATTTACTCATTGGCTAAAGATTTTTAGCCCAAGGATTTCATGTCCCTGCATTCAACAATTTAACCTTATACAGCCCCAAGTAGTCAGTTACCAGTGTAGCTTGTCAGAAGGTGTTAGTGATCTGAGTTTCTTTTATGGTTAAC
>RJWM01035699.1:0-18727 GCA_004363535.1 Dasyprocta punctata
GGGAGGCTGAGGTAGGTGGAGCGTTGTGAGTTCGAGGCCGGCTTGGGCTACAACGCGAGCGCAAGGCCGGCCTGAGCTACATAGTGCGACCCTGCCTCAAAAAACCAGGGCTGGGGAGTTTGGCTTAGCGGCTTAAGCGCCTGCCCTGGCAAGCGCAAGGCTGTGAGTTGAATCCCCAGTGCCGCAAAAAAAAAAAAAAGGATAGAAATCTTGCAACACCTTAAGATTCAGAAGCCTCAGTGTACTCCAGTTGTAATGCAGTAATGTGAGATTTAAAAAAAAAAAAATTAAAACACCCAAGCAACAAGTCAAATTAATAACCCCTCCCCAAAAACCAAGCAATAGGCAAAATGGTTAACCAATCAGAGACCATTTTTCTACAGATGGTGTAGTGGGCCCCTCTACTAACACTAACTAAAACAAAACCAAGTTCCTACGCTCCCAGAAGTACCATAAATTCTGAAAAGTGACTTTCCTCTTTCACCTACATCTCATGTAAAATGACAATAACTTCATATTTTCTCAACTTGATACACCATTTTTTCCTTTTTCAATTAACTAAAGAATCATTATGTAAATGATCCAGTAGGAAGAATCATTACAAACACTAATTCTTTTTTTTTTTTTTTTTTTTTTTTTTGCGGCACCGGGAATCAAACTCACAACTTCGCGCCTGTCAGGCAGGCACTTAAGCCACTGAGCCAAACTCCCAGCCCTGGTTTTTTGAGTTAGGTTCACACTATGTAGCTCAGGCCGGCCCTGCACTCGCATTGTAGCCCAAGCCGGCCTCGAACTCACAACGCTCCTCCTACCTCAGCCTCCCGAGTGCTGGGATTAAAGGTGTGCGCCACCACACAAACACTAATTCTTATAAAAACACATCAGCTTTAGACTATTTTCCTACTATTTTTATATCCTTAAAGAAGGCAGACATAGAGTATTAGATTTTGGAATAGGCTGTCATAACAGAGCCTCAAATCACTTTCCTTAGACTCCTTAGATTTTCTTAGATTTCAAAATCTAAATCAGAAGGGTTAAATAAAATTTTTCTGCTCCAAAGGAATGAAAAAAAGTTACTTTTAGAGCCTTTTTCAGCTCAACAAATTTAAGGCAACATTTGCTCTTCAATCACTTAGTGTCCATAATCATCTACAATGAAACAAATTAAATACCATTATACCGATTTACCAGATCTCTTTTTTCCAAATAAAGTATACAGTTTATAAGACTAATGATAAAAATTCACTAACCTTAAAATTTTGATCTAAGTCATCTTCATTTTCAATCTCATTTTCAGCTTCTAAATCAGTATCATCGTTGTCATCACTTTCATCTACTACGTCATCCACTGTGATACAAAACGTTCTATAAGTAGGTCAGAGGTAGGAATTCTACAACATGCACATCCAAAAGGAGATATAAACTGTATAATATATAAGAATTTTAATCAAGAAAAAAGCAAAAGAGATTTCTTATTAAAAATGTCTAAGGTTGTTCCAGCTATCGAAAAACCTATGAAATAATATGTGAAACTGCTTTAAAATTTGAAAAGCACTGTAAAAAATAAGTGGGCTTTTGTTCACATCCTCAGCTTAAAAAAAAAAATTCTTATGCTCCAACAACCAGAATAAAACATGTTGTTACCTACTTATGATAAATTTCAATGCTTCATTTCACCCCTTATAATTCCCCTCCCATTCATTCCAATGACTTTGTGCTATGTACTCTGCTGTGTACTGGGAATTTTTAAAAGATATATTAATATACTCCCTGCCCTCAGGGAGCTCATAGAGTATAAAACAGAAAGGATTAATAAATGCTAATAAAGGCATAATCTTCAAAATGCTATGGGAGAAATAGAGATGTAGTAACCAACTGCAAATTGTTTAGAACAAGATGTTGATCACTTTGCAAAGAATATTATATTTAAGAAGTTTCTTAAAATTATAACATTTCTGTATGAATGAAAGAGGGGTGAACCTGCTTTTTAAAAAAGAAACAATGTTGAGATAAGTGAGATGATGTCTTCGAAAAATAAGTAAAATTAGCATGCATAACATGCTTAGGAAAGTACTAAAAGGCAAGTAAGAATGAGAACAAATGGAAGATTAATGTAGTAGGCCAAGTATTTTAGATTCTTAATCTTAAGAAGGAAAGCACTGAGAACTCAAGAGGAAAATGAGAAATACAGTAAGTGACAGAATGAGAAGGACTTGCACTCTCAGAGGAGCACTGGCAGGTGTGGTCAAGGGAGTAAACGGAGGGAGCAGGGCCAATCAACAGGAAGGAAAACACAGCAGCAATGGGAAGGGACACACATTAAACAAAAACTCAGGGACAGAATGAAAAAGGACATGGGCCATGGATGCAGGGAGACAAAGGGACGAGAGGAGAAGGGTACTGGGAGACTTCCTAGTAAGGCACAGGATTTTGGGCTTTTGTTTGTTTCTTGGTGTTTTGTTTGTTTTGTTTTGTTTTTGAGACGGTGTCTCACTATGTAGTTCAGGCTGGCGTTGAACTCACTTTGTAGCCCAGGTTGGCCTCAAACTTGCAGTGATCCTCCTGCCTCAGCCTCCCAAGGTGCTGGGATTACAGGTGTGCACCACCACACCCAGCTTCAGGCACAAGTTTTTAAACTATGTAGAAAATACTTCTTTAAAGACAGTTTCCCAAACTCTTGTGACTTCCTTTCCAATGTGATATAGTGCAAAGATTACTATCATCCTACTGTACGTTCTTCTTTCCTTGCTTTTTGGAATGGAAGCCCTGCATTTTAGTTACAGGGATTCTAGCCTCCCTGGCAGTAGTTACAGCCATACACACCATAACCACTGGCCAATGGTACACGTGCAAGGTGAGAAATACAAATTCTAAGTCACATTCTTTTAAAAAATTGTCTTTTTTTAATTCCCATTTCAATGTGCACATAATTTTATCATGAGAGACAAAAGAAGTCATAGGGAAAAACATTAAAGAACTACAGAAAAGCTGATTGGCTGCAAACAGGAAAAATGACTGCATAGACAAAGATGGAGGGAAACACAGTTCAGCTTCATAAGCAAAATATGCTTTTAATTTCAGGTCAACTTTGTCAAATATTTTCCTTTATATGCTATTTTTCTTAGATTTCTAATACAGACATAAAATGCGCATCTTAAAGGGTCTGAGACCTTTTCTATTATAAAAATTCAATGGTATTCTTATACCTTATCAATAATAGTAATTACTACAGCTTAATCATACAATTAAAACTGGGGAATATAAATCAAAATGCTTGTTTTTTATTTTCAAAGACCTTGACTTGTTTATAATACAAATATAAACTCAGCCAGGCATGGTAGTATATGTCTATAATCCCAGCACTGAGCCTGAAGCAGGGACATTCTGAGTTTGAAGTCTGACTGACTTTGAGGGCAGCCTGGGATATGTGGTAAGCCAGCCACAAAAAAAACAGAAATAAAACGAACAGAAACATAGGAAACAAATATCTACCAGCAAGACATAATTACACAAACAATACTACATCCCCATTAACCATTAAAAGGAATGAGTGGATGTTTTCTATAAGGATCTGTGCCAAGGGGTTTCTTTCTGTTGTCGCTTTTACTCCTGTAAATGTGGTCTACTTTCCCTTTACATTTTCTAACTGGTTTCTGTTAAACATCGACAGCTGCATAGTCAGATACATTTTTTCCTGTTTGCAATAGACTGCACATATATAGATGTATAGGTATATACACACATATAGAAAATCTACCTAATTTCATCCATTTTTCTTATAACTAGTGTTTTATTTTGTCTAAATTATGTTTTACAATTTATTCACTTGAATTTGTATGTAATAGTATAATACTCTCCATTGCAATTGATATATCAATCTCATGCTCTTCATAGCTAAAACTTTTCTTTTCTCTGTCTTACAGATTTAGCTAAAGCTTTCAAAATGACATTAAATTAAAATGCTTGAGAGGCATCCTCTTAACATTTCATTACTGGTTTTGATATTACATAATACTCAGATTGTTTAAAAAACATTTCTGATTTCTTTAATGAACTTCATCTGGAACTGACATGCAATTTTATGAAATCTTTTGAAGGTGATAATCTTTTCTTCCTTTGGCCTATTGGTAATAAATTTTATCAGAGTGCAAATAATATGCTGAACTTACTTTCCTAAAAATAATCCTTACTTGCCTCAAGTGTCTTACACATGAAAAACACTGCTTGATGAAGTTGTTAAGTCTTAAGTTTGCTTGTGTTTTAGAATTTTGATATTTACTCTGAGGAGTGATATTGATCTATAGGTTGTTTCAGGTTATTCTTACCAAGTTTTGCAGCATCATGCTAGCTTCTAAACTTTCCTTTTTTTTCTATGCTCTGGAAAATAAAGAATAGGGAAATTTCTTGGAAGTTGAGAGAACTAATCTATGACATCATCAGCAGTGGGTGTCTTCATGGAAGAAATTTGATTGTATATTCAAATTCAGTTTTTCATTATTTAAATCAATTTAATTATTCATATTTTCCTATAATGTCCATCCCAATCATATATTCAAATGTACTAGCAGGAGTTATATTTAGCATCTACTTAGATTGATTTAATCCCCTCTATGTAATTTCCCAAGGGTTTAGAGGTACATTAACTCTGTGTTTCTATTAATTTATCCTTGTTATTCCAAATATTATAACTTTTTCTATTTTTATTCTATTACTTGGTAAGTGTATTCTCTTAGACTGTATAAAATAACCTTTGCTGTCTTGTTTTATACACTACTTCTGCTGTATTTATATTTTGTATTAGAAGATGGCTTTCTCCCCTCTTTTGGGCCAGGGGTAATAACCACACTTGCCACTCTGCTTACTGTCAAATTTCCCACGCTGCTGTATTAAGAAGTTTCCAGCAAGTATTCGCGTAAATTACATTTATTAACCCAACTTAAGTCCCTTTTCTTTTACTAGGAGTGTTTTATCCATGTAGATTTCTAATTAATGGAACTGATTACTTGTACTTGCTTTGTACTTAGCTCGTGCAGGGCTTTTGCATATCTGAAATTTCCCTGCTTTTATGCTGCAGAGAAAGATCCATTCAAGAATTTTTTTCCAAGGGAAAAATACATAATTTTTCACAGAGTTTCAAAGTGTTCATAGTCTCTGAAGTTCATTCATAAATCCTGTGATTCACTGAACCCCAGTTTAAGGATCTGTTCTATTTTTTTTAATTTTTATTAATGCATGTTTTCAGTACATTACGTTTATATTCCTTTACAGTTTAAAATACATATTTCTGTATCATTTTAGAAATGCAAGAATAGTCTATTAGGAAATCTATTAATATAAATTTAATATATTTATGTAACACTCAATTTCATGAAAACTGTGAATTGTACGACTTTTACCAAGGATTAGCTGATACATTTTTAATAGCAGCATTGTAATAGAAAATTTGAATGTAATAGGAAACTAGCAGAAATGTAAAAATCAAGTAGTAGCCTGTTGCCATATTGAGACAGGATGTGCTCATCCTGCCTGTCACATAGGTGACGGCTAACCTCAGTCCGCCTTGACTGTCTGTGTCCAGCTGCTTCTCACAGACAGCCACCAGGTCAACCTGACCCCGTCTAGCGTTAAAGTCTATTTCCTCACCTAAAAATATAATCTGTTTTTCCATGTTTCAAGGATTTCCTACCGAGGACAGACTGGCCCAGTCAAGGACACATTTAACTCTACCCACTCGGCTAAAACTTCCCCTCCCAGAATTTTCCTGCCTTATGATAAAAAATTCCTTTTAAGTAAACCTGCCCAGAACAAATCTGCCTGACAACATATGACTTGATTCATGTAACAAATTTTATAATAACCTGCTATCAGCTCAGGTATTTTCTGCTTGCAAATTCCATATAAGCTAAACCCAAAGCTGACTTAGGGCTGGTAACTTGGAACTGAATTTCCCAAGAGCCCGCCAACAAAATAAATAGTTTGCCTTCCAACTCCACAGTACAAGGCATCTTGCTTTCATTTTGGTACTGGGTTTCCACAATAGCACGGCAGCTATCTACTCTTACATAGTTAAGTTATAACAGTTAATACAATTACTCTTCTACTGTCTTCTGCATTCTTATCATTTTTAATCTATCACTACTAACTGTAATAGTACTTCACATAATCACTTCAGTAAGGGTACCTGGGTAATATATTCTGTCCCCTTACATTTCTAACAATTTATTGCCTTCACATATAATGGCAACTAATAAAGATTCAGAAATCTTGAATCAGAACCTTCTTTAAATCCCCATCAACAGTACTTCAGTATCTTATGGCATTTAATAATGAGAGACTAAGTCTTGAGGCCAACTGCATTCACTCGACAAATACTCAATGCACCATTATTATTGCCCATGCAATCTAACAGATGTTAAGGATATGATGGAGGTAAAAAAAAAAAAAAATAACAATCCTACTGTGATAAATATATATTTCATCTCTGTCTCTGCTCATGGCACACAGCTCCTAAGTCCCTTGGAATCTCTCAGGAGCCAGGAGCGTCCTTCCTTCTAACGAGCGTAACACTCATGGTGGGATCAAAGATAGATTCAGGGTGGAAGCTGGTGGCTAAAAACACGTAGGCCTGATCAGAGGTCTAAGAACTTCAGCACGACTCCTCAGCCTTACAGCAGAAAAGATGAGCTGAGATTGAGAGTTACTCACCAACAGTCAACGATGTGATCCATTGTGACTGATCAGATCATAAAAACTCTAAATGATGGTGTGCAGAGAGCTTTGGGGTTAGTGAGCACACCTAGGGCTAGGAAGGTGGTGAGCCTGGAGACAACATGGGTCCACATCTTCCCCATACCTGACCTAGGCATAGACATCTCTTTGCCTGACTAGCCATCAAAACCCTGAAAAAATGCTAGGAAGCAAAGAGTGTGCCTGAATTACGTCAGCTGTAGCAGCAAGCCACCAACACTGACCAATGGGCTGTGAGAACACCCCCACCAATTTGGTAACTGGCATCTGAAGTGAGAGCAGTCTTCTGGGATGGCGACCTAAACCTATGGGGTCTATGGGAGTGTTAGGACTGAATTCACTGTGCAACACCCAGCTGGTGTCCAGAGAAGAGGGATTCATTGGTAGGAGGAAAACCAACCTACATATTTGGTGCTAGAAGTGTGAGTAAAAACAACTCAGGCCAATTCTGCTGAAGCACACAAAAATAATAAAGACTTTGATACATGTAGTGCAGTCTGGTATGTGACAAAACAATGGAAAATAGAATGAGAGCATTTTCTTTGTGCCTACACAGTTATTAGGACCTTCCTCTCACAACCTAAACATGAAGGCATACATCTACATTTCCAGTTTATTGATTCATCAAGTGTGAGAATCATGCATAAAAAGACCCAATGGAAAAATACCGCCTCTCATTTTTTCCCTTGTTTGGTGAATTCACTGCACTACTAGTCAGCTCTCTCTATCCATTAATCTGGACACTAAATAAAGAACACTATGGGCATCCTTCCTGGTGTAACTACCTGCTGCATCACAGGAGGTCTCACCAGCTTTCTACCAGTTAGAACCACCATTTAAACACCCACAATTTGCACTCTCATAGTCCTATGTGAAGACACAGAAAAAAATGAGATTTCGACCATCCCCTGACTGTCCTGGCAAATGAGGTACTGCAGCAACTCAATTTGGAGATTGCACTGTGGGAGAAGATACAGACCTAACATTTTCCTTACTCATTTCTCTACCATGTTTGTTCTATATTCTATGATTAGCTCACGAGGATACCCTCTGACCTAATTTTCAGATTTGGAACAGACTTTCCCTATTTTCAAAATCTGTTGGTAATTTCAAATGGAATAGGAAGATGGACTTAATTCCTTTCACTAATCTATCTACTTTGTGTCAACTAAACTCATGCTTTAATAACTAAATACTTTAAAAATTTAATAATAACACCACACCCTATTGACATATTTCATTAATAAATCTACATCAAGGATAGTAAAACTAATTATAAATATTTCTTTTAAAGCACATACTTTATGTATTGTATATAAACAAAAGACTTTTAACTCTTTACAAAAAATCATAAACTTTATAGTTAACACTTCTTTTTGCTATAATTTATCAAAAATTATTTTATCACATTAAGAAGTTTAAATTCTTATTTCCCTTACTCCCTATCCACAGTGTTATACAGAAAATGACAGCCTGTCTGATAGTTGCACATATTTCTCCAAGTAAGCTAATGAGTTTTTGTTAAGTACAAACCATCATAGTTTGATGATTGGATATTTTTAAACTTAAGAAGTTCAAGAAAAAGCTACAAATGTAAAGCCGAACATAATTACCTAAACATAATTATCTAAACATTTAGTATCACTATCTTATACTTTCTAAATTTATATAAATTATCAACTTATATTCCTATATAACGCTTAAAATTTTTCACAACTCACATTTCCACACACATAACACACCCGATGCTATTTCCCCTTAATTACTAGATTGTCTTTCTTATATTTAAAGAAATAGTAACTAAAATAAAATGTGAAAGTTTATCTTGTTCATTAAGACATTTTTTGGGCTGAGGAGTTGGACAGAAGTTAAAAGAAAAAGAAAAGAAAGGTCCATAGTCACAAAATCTTAAGAACCCATGAAAGCCAGCAAAAACCTAGGTTCCTACCTTCAGGGGGTAAACTGTAAAGCTGGGCTACAGGTCCACTCACAGGCATAACTGGTAACTGGAAATGGAAAGAACTTTTAATTGTTGGAAGTGGCAGGCGATTTTTGGGAAAACACTTCCTCATTATCAGACTGGAGGTATTCACAAGAGGATCAAGAGTCCGGACTGCCAAACACTCCTGTTTTAAAAAAAAAAAAGAGAAAGAAAGTGAATGTGCATTTGGTAAATAGATAAACTCATTTTATATTATTTCAGAAATTAATACATTAATTTTCTAGAGACAAAATACAAAAACCAACATATAATATAGGACAATTATAAAATAATTGTAAGTATGTATTATAAATAACGTCATGTGGCAAATTTTCCCTAAGTATTTTAACTATGTAGAAATCAGTACTACCTGCAACATCCAGAACCACTGGAATACTATGTATCAGTGATAATGACATATTAGAGCTTTCAATGGTAATGAATGGCCAGCTGCAAAGCACATGACACAGGTTCACCACCACCGGTATACATGAATGCACCAGGGACATTTAGCAAGTATAGTGCATAAATTTTTTTTAAAGTTTATTGGGAATAAGGGTGAAAAAGTATAAAGAAAGTAATAAAGGTAGAAGAAATAAAAATGAATGCATTTTACTAAGCTTTTCTCACAACTCTATCATTTCATACAATGCCACTTTTCACAAGTTGGCTATTCACCTTATTAATACAGACTGAATAGCCAACTTAAGGTTCAAACAATTTGATTTGCTGTCCTAGTATTTAATTTTCAGAAGGGTTAGGGCATAGAGGAATTTGAAACTATGTCACATTATTATTATTGTCAGTGACTGAAATTTAGGCGACACTTTGATACACTACAAAATTTTCAGTATTCGTTTTCACATCTGGCAAGTAAATACAGATGACACCTCTTACATCAAATATTCACCACTGTCTGAACTAGGGATAGTAAAAACAAGTGCATACCATTGCTTTAGAAGACAAAATACTAAAGGTAAACAACTGTATTTCAATATCTTAACTATTGTTCTGTAAAAAGAGATTGTCTATGTGTAAAACCAAGAAGGCACAACCAAGATACCCGGCTGGTATTTTCAAAATGTCAGATTTCTTTTCCAATAATTATAGCCTTCTAAAATGATGAAGGTTGTACTGCAATATCCCCACTTCCCATACCTGACTGTTTTCTATTGATGCTAGAAAAGATCTCACTGAACTTACTGTCAGCAGAACTAGCATTCCTTCTTAGAGATTTCCCTTCTGTGCCTTCCCGATTCAGAAAAGGCTCCACCAGAGCTCACACACACAACAGAAATACCCTAACAGCTGCCAAGGAGGAGCCACACATACACTAGGAGGGCAGCATGCAGAGCTAAGGGCCACCAACTACCCACCCTAGAAATCACAGCTCCATGGAACCCTTCTCTTTCCCAGCAGATGCTTTTATACACCCTTTAACCTAAGAGGACTTCACACTGAAGACACAGGCACTCATCACTTTCCCAGTCCAGTCTGAGGTCACACATGAGAATGACTGTACCTTCTGGATTTAAGGGTTTTTTTTTAAGTATATAATATGCATTCTTTTCTGATTATTGTTTTTTTTAAACACATTACTATTAGGACATTAAGCAGGGCAACAGGAAGAAAACAACTCACTTGTGAAGTGTTATACAGAATCTTCATTCCATTGGCATTGATAAAGGCTTTTCTTCCCAACTTGATGTTCGTAACACTTTTTAAGCTCTGCAAAATTCCTTTCCGAATAAGCATGTTTCTATGTCGATTATCATGGCGGTGCCAATCTACATAAATTGTTAAAAGCACCTGGACATATCCTCTGTCTACAGCTCTCCTGGCATTTGTTTCTTTAACAAAAAGAAAATTGAGAAAGAATATACTTTAAATGACAAAGAGAAAAGGGTAGGACAAATTAATTTAAAAATAGAACCTCAGTATTGTGATGAATTTTCACAATTCTTCTTCCTGGGTTTTTGTTTGTTTTGAGACAAGGCCTTGCTATGCACAGCCTTGGACTTGCTAAGCAGAGCTCAGGCTTACTTCAAACTTGCAGTCTTCCTGCCTCAGCCTTCCAGGAAGTGCTGGGATTACAGACATGAGCCACCACATGTGGCTGAATTCTTACCATTCCTATATCCCCCCAAAAAAGGGCAACGACCTATTTAAATGTTTTTCTAACAAAGTAAATGACAAATTCTAGACCCTTATAACATTTTCCAGGATTTTTCTGCCCATATAAATATTTTATAAATATCTGTAATTTTATAATTTATAAAAGCCAAAATATCTTTAGTAAAATTAGGTCATATTTTTAATTTTACATTAATAAAAACTTTCTGTATTTTAAAAGTTATGAACATACTGACATCATATTAAAAGGAATTTACAAACGTGAAATTAACCTCACTGAGCTGTAGCTCCCATAACAAACTTTATGTTTCCATAGAAACTAATTGCTCAAATAATCTCGCAATTATATAAAATCCATGCCATAACAATACTTATATAAAAATAAACAATTTTATAATAAATGAAATGTAAGGAGTATTATTATGATTAGAAAATAGTTCTTTCTGGGCATTATACTGTTAACATAATGAAAAGTATATTAAAGATTTTGTATGAAAGCCCAATTTTACTGGAGTACAAATTTAATCTAATTTTACTGTTTTTAAAGTACCAATATTTAAGATTATTAACCAAAATACAGTGTATTTTACTAAGCAACAAGGAAATCATATCATGGCAGCACACCAAGCCACCTAGTGCTACTTTGGTGAGTCCATTATAAGTACTACAAGACAATGGGTTAGAGTACCAACCCATCCGAGGCTGTGCAGTTAGAAAGAAATACTAAACCTTTTCTTAATTTCCAACGTATCTATAAAATGACCCCTAGTTCATGGCATGGGTACTAAGATGACACTGACTTTAGATGCCTGAGACAATTATTATAGTTCCAAATTCACTAATAAATACCTAAAACATAACACTGAGATAGATTTACTAATTCCCTTCCATAACTACGTTCTAACATGAGAGAGGCAGAAGCAACTCAAGAGGGAAAGGAAGTGTTCTTATGTGAAAGCTTTCAAACCTCTATTAATCTAAAATCACTTGCTAAGGCTATCAACTATTGGTAAAATTAGTTCAATTGTTTTGAACAACAAGTTTTATATAAACAAAGTTGGTTACACCACTCAAAATACGTAAGCCTTTAGTTTACTAGCTGTGAATATAAGTTTGTTAAAAGCCATTATGATCATTGCAACTATTAAAAACTCTGTGTTTCTGCGAGAATTCACAATAGCCTAAGTGGTATTTATGAGAAATTAAAGTTATGCATGAAAAGTCAAATAAGAAACTCTTATAATTCAAATACAGATGCTGAGGTGACCCTTAAAGGAAGTGAACAGATCCAGCTACAAACTGCACTGATCGATATTCTAAAAGAATGTGTTTAGGGCACAAGACGCTCCATGAGCATGTCTCCTCTTCTTCCTTCTCTACTTAAAGGAAAACTTAAGTTTACTTTAGGCTACGTTTATGTTTTGTTTTGTTTTGTTTTTGGTACTGGGGATTGAATTCACAACCTCGCACCTGTCAGGCAGGCACTTTCGCCACAGAGCTAAATCCCACTTTAGGCTACGTCTAATCTACACATCAGCAATAACAGTTTAGCTGCCCGTTTTTACATTCTTTATATTCTTTAACTTATATTTTCCAACACTTGTCTTAACCTTTAAATGAGTGCCCCCTTAAGAAAATAAGGAATCTTTAAAAATACCAATAAATAAGTAATGCTCCAAAATGCTATAGTTAATTTAAAAATATGCAGTGTGCTACTAAAAATTATTTTGCATTATTAAACTTCACCCTATTCAGTCCCATGTGTCATTTGAAAATATATTAAACTATTTCTCAGTTACCTTTTTTACCTTGATGAAGATAACAGGTATATTTACCCATTACCTTCTGTTGTAGAAAGAATGGAGTAAAAGGAAAACAACTACTTAAAATTAAAGATACAAAATTTCAGTCATCTTAGATTAATTGATTTCTATAAAATACTTGAAACTTCTAAGAGTTTTAGTTTTTATTGGTTTACAATTAATGTCTTTATCATTAGTGATTCTGAAAATTAGTAAGCTTTAATAAAATTTTAAAGCTACTGTGATCCACTCCAAAAATATATGCCTTTATTAATTTAAGGACCAATATTTAAATAGTTTGAATTACAAAGTCAAAGCACATCAAAGCAAAGATATAAATGCTGTTTGAAGTTAATGTGATTTTGGTCTAAAGCTTATCATATCACATATGAAAATAAAATTGCATTAATAACCTAATCAAGTACAAGAACTCTGTGGAATAATACTAATACCTAGGGGATTTTTTATACTTATTAAATCTTTACCCAGTAACTGATTTTCAATCAATTAATCATTTGCTACTGTTTAAAAAACCAATTCCAGCAATTCAAATTTAAGGGCAATTAGTCTCACCCTTGATAGCTTACCAGCTGCCTGTTAACTGTATCTTGAGAAGATGAGACATATGAAAGCCGTCAACAGAGATGTTTGAGACTAAATATTAAGACCAAAATATTAATTTACTTAACCAATCATCCAGGAGACTACTGATGAAAATCAATGTTTAAAATAGAGATACTGAGTATGTTGGACAGAAAAAACCATAAACATATGACTATTCTCCAAAAGTGTCATAAGACACATCTACTCCAATGCGTCAGTTCTGAAGATAAAGAGTTTTTGTAAATGAATTTAAATCTGTAAATTCATATTAACAGTCACTTTTTAAAATGTTGTAAGTTAGAACTTATGGTAGAAAAAAATTTTCCAGTAGGAGCTTCTAAATTAAAACCACATGTTCTGTACAGAAACAGTGATTGTTCAAGACAGTTCTCATATTAAAAGTTTTCAATTTCATATTAGGCTCATTTTTTCAAAGCAATGATACATGATATTTATTTTCCTTTACCAGGAGGACTTTGTTTATACAAAAAACTTAAAAATAGGTAATAAATGAGCTTGAAAAAATTATACAAATGTACTAGATAAAGTATAGCTCAATAAGCATATGGTTTTAGTTATGATGGATAGCAATTGCACTAGAAATTAAAATTAATTTCAACACTAGAATATTATAAATCAGTTTTGAAACTGTAGACTACATTGTATTTCCAGTTTCTTTAATATAGTAAATAGACTGTTCAGAAAAAAAGCTAGTATTTCTAGTATTTAAAAACTTACTTGATTTTAGCAATGCAGCAAGAGTGTCTAAAGCAACCCTGTCAACACAACAAGAAAACACAAACAACAACAAAACTAGTAAAATTAATCTACAATCATAAATTCACACAATCTTGTCAGATAAGTAATTATTCTATTAACTATTCCAAGATTTACTGTTATTAGAGCATTAATTACATATGGTATTTCTCTATAGGCATTTCTTCCTTTAGCTTAAAATCAGGAAAAATCTGATACAGTGTAAAAAAATGCTAAGACAGAAAAGAAAATTAACATTGTCTAACAAGTCTTTATGTCAGACGTTAAATGAATGCTATCAATTATTGTACTTAGATTTGACCCTGAGAGAGTTCGCAAAGGAACCACACTCTTAAGAATAAAAGGCTCTGAGTGGCAAAGGAATTAAATACAAGCTTTGGCACAGTTAAATTTCGTAACTACAAAATTCCATGGATAGTTAAACTTTCTGGCATTTCAGTATTTCCATTCTATCAAGCTACAATTCTTACATGTAAGGCAAAGCTACTATAAAACATTCTGGAACTTGCAAGTTTGGGGAGAAGAAAGAGCCCTTAACATCTTTGAGTTATGAAGCACCAAAGAGGATAAACAACAAACATAATTGTTACCTTCGAAACTCTAACTGTACCTCAAAGGAAAAGAGAAGAGTCCTATAGACTGAAGATAGATAGATACATATCTGTTTGGACATAAACACTCAGTTACACACGGGGAAATCAGCTGCCATTACTAAGCTATAAAAATGCATGTAATACCACTATGGAAAAAAATAGAGGAGTTTCTTAAAAATGAGTTACTAAAAAACATTGGCACTTTTTCAACAACTTTCAAAATATAAGGCAACATACTACAGTACCTCTTCAAAGATGTCAGTAACCATGATTAATTTGCATTAACTAACTTAAGTTAATTTGCATTAACTTAACTAAGCATTTCAGGCACTATCAAGCATTTGTTGAATGCCTACTAGATATCCACAGTAGCAATTTCTTCATGGGCATAAAATTAGAAAACAAACATATCTCTTCTACAGATAAATTTACAGTCTACACAGTGTATGAAAAATATATTCAAGAAATTAAAACCAAAAACAAGACAATATAGCAAAAGTTGATACATTAATGGTAGACGAGAGGTAGCACGAACAGATGTAGGAAAAAATAAAAAGAATAATGAATTAAAAAGTTCAAGAGGGATGTTGGTTCATAGTAAAACCTGAAATAATAATCCATAACTAGGCACAAAGTAAGTGTTGAACAAATGCCCAGTAAGAGAAAGTTCTTATTAATTACACTTTGGCTTGACAAAGAGCAAACACATAAACTTTTATTTATAACAATAGTAATCATAAAATAAAAACAAAGCACGTTCATTTTAAAATATTACATCTGTGTACCTATAGCTTTCTAAAAAAATGTGAATGTTGGTAGTGGTAAGTTAAAAGTAAACATACAGAACTATGTACTGAATTTTCATTACATGACTGAAATCATCAGGGACAAACATACTTTTATAGCTATGCAATAAAAAATACAAGACTGTAAACTTATCAGAATTAGGATGGATAAGGACTTCTTTAAAATCACTCAAATTTACACAGAGAAATCATGGATCTTCCAAATGAAACTGCTATTTGTAGAAATGAAAAGGAACAGAAGGCTATGCATCAGCAAGACTGATAAACGATACACGCTTTGTACTTTAAATCTTAAAACAACTTTGCTTTACAGAATTGTCCTGTTTGATGGACATGGAAACTTTATAACATCCCTACAGTTGCATAAAAATTCACAAAAATTTTCCTAGAAAAGCTTCATGTCTGATGTGCAGGAGGCAGACTGAGGGCTGGTTATGTAACTCAGCTCCACAAGCACCTGCCTGGCAAGCTCAAGATCCTGAGTTTGATTCCTGATACCAAAAAGAAGAAAAAAAAAAAAAAAGGAGGCAGACTGGCACTGTGACCCTTCAACAAGAGATGCTCAGGACCAGTCACCAGTCAGTGTTATCTCACCATTGACAAAGGGCCATACCATGCAGCCCTGTCTTTATACGGGAGAAGCACAAGATTATTCAAGAGGAAGACTCCATGCACTTGAAATCTCAAAGGTTTGCACCTTGATGACCCTTGGAATGTTCACAACTCAAAATTTAAAATCTTTCTATGTTAATGAATTATGAATTCACATAGAAGTAAATGTCTTTTTTGGTGTTGTTATTGTCTGTTTTTGTAGCACCAGGGATCGAACTCACAACCTCGCGCCTGCCAGGCAGGCACTTAGGCCGCTGAGCCAAACTCTCAGCCACAGTTTTTTGGGACAGGGTCGCACTATGTAGTTCAGGCCCGCCTTGCACTCACATTGTAGCCCAAGCCAGCCTCAAACTTAACAACGCTCCTCCTACCTCAGCCTCCCAAATGCTGGGATTAAAGGCATGTGCCACCACGCCTGGCAAGGAAATGTCACTTTACAGTCAATAATAACACTAACTAAGGAACACTAGGCAGGGAAAACTTTATGCTCACCTTAAACTTCAGTAGAAGAAACCTGAAATAGATTGTCAAGACTGCCAGATAAGACACCTTATTAAGTAGTGATCCCATAACTATTAGAAGAAATTTTCTCTAAATCATATAAAATAGGAAAATTTATCTACAATTACCCCAAGTACAAGAAATTTTTCTAAGTATATCTTTCCTTTTTATTTGAGGAAAAAAAGACACATAAGAACGACAAAAAGCAAAAGAGACAAACAAACAACTAAAGCAAATGCACGACAGTAACATTACAGGTTTTCAAAACAGGATGATAGAAACTTGACAATGGTTGCAATATTGCGTCTTGTTATATTAAAAATGGTTGTTTACATTAACAGATATAGACATGCAAAACTGATCTAATCATATGAGTATTAACTGTTCTTTCACAATAACTAATACATTCAGCAGTATGTTCGTTTTAGTCATCCTACATATACAAATATACAGATTTATATCTTTTCCTTTTCCCTTCCTTCTTTCCCCCTTTTCCCTTCCCAATTACTTTTGCTCTTCAAGCTGGTTTTTACCATTACATGGTATTTATTGGAGATTTTGGATCATATATACTTTTTCAGTTTCTTACACTAGGGAGACAATACAGTATTTACACATGTGGGTTTGATTTATCTCACTTATGAGTATGGTCTCAAGTCATGTCCATTTACTTCTATAAGTCTCAATGCAATCTTTCTTGGTAGCTGAGTGGTACTCCATTATATAAAAATACCACATCATTTTTATCCATTCCTTGATTGATGGGCACTTGGGTTGTTTCCAAGATCTGGCTATTACAAATTGGGTTGCTATAAACATGGGTGCACAAATGTCACTGTGGTATGATGTTTTCAGTTCTTCTGGGAAAATGCCCAGAAGTGGGATAGCTGGGTTGAAAGGGATCTCTAATCCTAGCTTCTTGAGAAATCTCCACACTGTTTTCCACAATGGTTGCACCAGTCTACAATCCCACCAACAGTGGAAAAGAGTTCCTTTTTCCCCGCAGCCTCTCCAGCATTTGTTGTCAGTTGATTTGTTAATCTTGGCTGTTCTTTCTAGAGTGAGATGGAATCTCAGTGTTGTTTTAATTTGCATTTCCCAAATGACCACTGATGTTGAACATTTTTTCATGTATTTATTTGCCATTTGTACTTCTTTCTCTGAGAAGTGTGTATTCATCTCAGACGCCCATTTTTGGACTGGGTCCTTGAATTTTAGGGGCCTGATTTCTTTTAATTCTTTATATGTTTTAGATAGAAGTCCTTTGTCTGATGGACAGTTGGCTAAGATATTTTCCTATTTCGTGGGTTTTCTTTTCACTCTGTTGGAGATTTCCTTTGACATGCAAAAACTTTTTAGTAAGGTGAGATTCCAGTTGTTGATTCTGGGAAGTGTTTCCCGTGCAATCTGATTTTTGTTCATGAACTCTCTGCCTACTCCTATGTCATCAAGATTTTTACCTACTTTGTCTTCTAGTAAGTTTAGTGTCTCTGATTTAATATTCAGATTTTTGAACCATTTTGACTTTATTTTAGTGCATGGTGATAGACATGGATCTAGTTTTAGTTTATGGCATATAGAAAGCCAGTTTTTCCAGCACCATTTGTTAAAGAGGCTAACTGTCTTCCAGTGTATATATTTGGCCCCTTTGTCAAAGATGAGTTGGCTAAGTGTGTTTGTAGTTGTGGCTGTATCTTCTAATCTTTCCCACTGATCTTCAGGTCTGTTTTGATTCCAGTACCATGCTGATTTTATCACAGTGGCTTTGTAGTATACTTTCAAGTAGGGCATTGTGATGCCTCCTGCCTTACCTTTGTGGCTCAGAATTGCCTTTGTTATTCTAGGTCTTTTCTGGTTCCAGATGAATTTCAGGAATGCTTTCTCTAGCTCTGTGAGGTAGGCAAGTGGTATTTTGATTGGGATTGCATTAAATGTGTATAATAATTTTGGGAGAATGGCCATTTTCACGATGTTTGTTCTTCCTATCCATGAACATGGAATAACTTTCCATTTTCTGAAATCTTCTTCAATTTCCTTCTTCAGAGTAATGTAATTTTCACTGTATAGATCTTTTACTTCGTTTGTTAGATTGATTCCTAAGTATTTCATTTTTTTGGATGTTACAGTGAAGGGTGTGGTTTCCCTTATTTCTCTGTCAGTGACTTTGTTGTT
>RJWM01035700.1:0-18705 GCA_004363535.1 Dasyprocta punctata
TACT
The DNA here is from genome assembly GCA_004363535.1 of Dasyprocta punctata. Lineage (NCBI taxonomy): Eukaryota > Metazoa > Chordata > Mammalia > Rodentia > Dasyproctidae > Dasyprocta > Dasyprocta punctata. Next base: position 5 of record RJWM01035700.1, read on the forward strand.
CTTTACTCGTTGCTGAGACAAAACACCTGACACCCCAAAATAGGGAAGGAAAGGTTTATTTAGCTTACAGTTTTTGGAGGTTTCAGTCCACAATCAGCTGGCTCCAAGGCAGGGTGGCATGGCACGGGGACAGCACTTCAAGGCAGCAACCGAACAAAAGCAGCCAAAGTAAAAAGGGGCAAGAGCAAGCCTCTTTTCCTCCTTTATATAGTACACTGGACACCCCCCCCCAGGGTGGGTGTAGCATTCACAAACATCCTTGCCTTCCTTTGCACAGAATGAGGATGTTTACAAAGTAAGAACCCTGGCTCCCTGCTGAGTCTCTCAGCTAAACTTTTGGCCTTCTCAAATTAACACGATGGCCAGGTAACTGCTTATGCTCTACACCCCAGGATGTAGAGCTGCTGCCTTACTTAATTAAGCTGCTAGACTTCTCAAGTTGACACAATGTATAAACCCTAACACCAGGTGTGGCAGCACACACCTGTAATCCCAGTGCTGTGGGAATGTAGGGAGCAGAACTGTAAGCTCAGATCCAGCCTGGGCGACCTAGTGACTTAGTGAGACTCATTCTCTAGATAGATAGACAGACAGATAGATGGACAGATAGATAGATAGCTGCAAGTGTAGCTCAGTGTGAATGTCCTGGGTTCAGTCACTAGTAACATACACACACATGCATGTGGGAAAGAATAAAATAAAAATATTTCTTTTTTGTTAAGACCAACACAATGTTTCTGTCATTTACTGAGAGAAGCAAACTTGAAAATCCATATGTTAGAGGAGTTGGGAATATTTCTGAGTAGAAATGAGTACAGATCTAGCTATCTAGTCCATTGTTCTATGTGTGAATCTTTACACAAATGACATATTTTGATTAACTGTATCTTGAAATAAAAAGGGAAAAACCAAGATATAAATATGTAACTAATCAAATTATCAATTTTCCAGCCATGTAAACCAAATGTTGTTTCTACACAGTATTGAAACATATGATTGAATTTATTTTAAAAGTTGTTTTCCAACTCTAATAGGTTAAGGTCAATAACATAAGGTCACCTGCTGTAATCTACATTTTCTTTTCCCAAAACAGGAATATTTCATTAAAATTATATAAAATAATTGTATATAGCAACAGACAGATAAATATATACTAGATATATAATATGATATTATATGTAATCATATCAGTAAAAGAAAAAACCTGGCCTATGGATTTGATGTAATTATGTCAAAAGAGAAAATGAAAAATTGGTTATCTAATTTATATAATAAAGTTAAAGACCTAAATGATTTAAAAGAATTTGGAAAAAGAACTGGAGTGGAAAGCTCATGTCATTTGGTTACAAAAATACATTACGAGATACAGTTACTCTAGATAATGTAGTATAGGGCAGACATTTAGGTAAGTGGAGAAGAATAATGTTTCTAGAAATTACCTATATGTAAAGTTTATTTTCAACAATTGTTCTAGTATAAGTTACTGAAGAAAAGATAGTCCATTCAATGAAATATTAAAGGATTTGGACATCTTTGCACAAATGAATCATTTTTCATTTGTAACAATTAGCTGTCAGTGTTTGATCTTGCTATCTGTAGGATACAGTAATAACTGTGTCATTTTTGAAGAGCTCCTGAACATGGTGTTGTTACTCTACCATATCATCTGAAATTCTTTTGTGCACACGAACTAAGGCAGTTTTCAAATTTCCTGTATACTATGCAGTGTTCTTTGTTCAAGAAAGAAACATAAGAATATCCCATAAACCGGGCATGGTGGTGCACGCCTTCATTCCAGCACTCAGGAGGCTGAGACAGGAGGATCCTTGTGCGTTTGAGACCAGCCTGGTCTACAAAATGAGTTGAAGGTCAGCCTGACCTGCATAGTGAGACCCTGTGTCAAAAAATAGGGCTGGAGATTTAGCTCAGTGACCTAAGCACCTGCCTGGCAGGCACAAGGTTGTGAGTTCCTTCCCAGGTACCAGGAAAAAAAAAAAAGTTCCATAATATGCTTTCTTAACTCAGTAGTTTTAAAAGGTTTTAGTTGATGCTGTTATTTCCAGCATCGGAGAAGTCTATAAAGAGGACGCATGAGTTCACATTTTTTAAATTACAGTAAAAGACACAGTGATACTAACTCCCTTCAAAATGCCCCTCCTCTTTTAAAACACTTATTCCATCCTTCGTGTCATCTCTGAAGCAGTTCTGAAAGTTTTCTCTCCTGACGGTCTTTCGTCGCACGGTCATGGTGGCCTGGATGCCCTGACTCTGTTCCCTGCGTTTTAGTGGTTGTAGCCATTCTGACCTCAGGGAGGAGCCGGGAGCTGCAGGGTGCCGGAGCCGCGAGGCGGGCGGAGGAGGCCCACCACGGTGCTTCCAGGAGCTCTGCTTCCTGTCGGATGGCGGCGTTATTGAATTGTTTGTTTTTAGGTACTGGGGATTGAACTCATGACCTGGATCATATCTTGTAAAGACATTTGAAAAGAAGACCTCCTGGAATGCTTCGGAGGTGATAACTGGGTAGGTGCTTTTGAGGAGAATACTTCGGGGAGAATTTTTGATGGCAATTAATGACAATGTCTTTTTCTTTAATAAATTTTTGAAATGTGATTTTTTTTTTTTTTTTTTTTTTTTTTTTTTTTTTTTTTTTTTTTTTTTTTTTTTTTTGCGGCACCGGGGATTGAACTCACAACCTCGCGCCTGCCAGGGCAGGCGCTTAAGGCACTGAGCCAAACTCCTGGCCCTGGTTTTTTTGAGGCAGGGTCGCACTATGTAGCTCAGGCCGGCCTTGCACTTGCGTTGTAGCCCAAGCCGGCCTCGAACTCACAATGCTCCGCCTACCTCAGCCTCCCGAGTGCTGGGATTAAAGGCGTGCGCCACCACGCCCGGCTTGAAATGTGATTTTTAAAATGATTTTATAAAATCTAAATGTTCATCAGTGTTCAATAATTCTTGCATTAGCATTATTACATGGTCTAATCTCTGAAATTGTTTGGATTATTCCTTGACTTTTACAAATTTCTGTTCTTTAAAAAAAGAATGTAATGATCTTCCTTCAAAGTTTAGAAAATTTCTTGTGATTATATGCAACATTTTATTAACATAATTTTGTATCAATATAATTAACAAAATTAAAACAAAATTAGAATTATGAGATGAATATATATGCAAAGGGTTTTCTTATGCTATGATTTCCCAACTTAGGAGATCTGAGATTCATACTCCTAAAAGAATTCTAAGTTGGTGCTTTTGTTTCTATATATTCAAATATTTCATGTAATTATGATTTCTTCTTTTGCCCAATCGACAGGTATAAAAGGTATCTTTTTGTATTTTGAATATTGACAATTGTTCATAACACAAAACAGTTGTATATTTTTAGAAATTCTTTTATTATCTGAATTGTCAAGTCATGTCATTGGTACATTTGTCATTCTTTTTTTTCTTTTATTCCTGAAATGTAAATGCATGTTTTACAAAATTTAGCATTATGAATAGCAGTTTGATGTTTAAAAGTTTAATGTTTTGTACAATCAATTTTGTAATCCTATGACTGTATAGTTCTATTTGTACAGCCATGTAGTAAATTTTTTCCATAGGCTATATTATATATAAATATAATATATATTTTGTAAAATGTCTTAGTTTGCATCTTTTGCAGTTCACTTGAATTTATTTTGTTAGAAATTATTAGGTAGGAATTTCTCTAAAGGAAAATGCTAGATAGCTATAAAGAAAAGTTCAAGAATTTATGAAGCAAATTTGTTTTCTAAAATATATACTTTCAGTGCTATTAGTCTCCCAATTTCTCCAGAAAACAAAAAAGTTAATAAAGTATAAAAAATCATCTCCCTACTGTGTTTAAAACTCAGAGTCACATCTAACAGTATTCCACTAATTTCATGAAATGTCTAACTCAGTTTATAAATAACAAATAAACAATTTCCTCCAATAGAATAAATGAATAGACTAAAATGTTATTTTATAGTGTAAAAATAATTTCATCACAATGAATAACTGATCTTCAACAAAAAGTGAGGTTTTAAATAGTTCAGAGAAAAATAACGTATTATGTGAATGTATATTTTCCATAACTTACATGCAAAAATACTTAATAAGTGGACTCCCCATAGTCTTAAAATTATCAATGTATTGATATCATTTAAATATTTAAAAAGGATGGTTACATTTAATAACATTTTAAGTGGAAGTATGCTAAATCTAACTTAGAGAAAAGAAAACAAGGTCTAATGTTCACTCTAAATTTCCTTCTGCCCTTAATTTATTAGAGGATTATGAATTGCATAACTTCGAGTTCACATTTTTCATATGAAAAAGTGAGAGAACCTTACTGTGTTGTCTCTAAACTGTATCTAACAGTACACTGTTGTATGTTCTCAGTTTTACAGTTAATCCCTAAAACTGGCCACATTATTCCTAGTATTTAACACACATTCTTTAATTAGAAATAATATTTAATATGCCTAAGTGCCTGCCAGGTTCTTTTCTAAGCAACTGTCAACTTTCCACATCAGTTTTACAGATAAATGAATGATTCTCCATAAACTGCATAGCTGTCAAATGTAAAGCCAAGACTTTTAACTACAAATCCATGTAATATTCAAACGCATTATGGATAATTTACTTCTTAAAGGTTGCGAATAAGGCAAACATTTTAACTTTAAGTATTTTCATTAATGGTAAAACAATAGTAACGCTGGAATTACATATTGAAGTAACTGACTTAGTTTTGCATTGAAATTAATTATTTATATGATCAAAATGCTTAATTTGATTAGCAGATAGAAAAGGTCAATGACCATCTAAGTTTTCATATTATCTGGGTTATTAGTAGAACATGTTTTCTCTGGACTCAGAGCTCATTAAAAATGTATAATCTGAAGTTCTGACATTCAATATTTATTCTCTGATCCTGAACATAGCGTTCTTTTTACTCTTTCTTTTTTGAAGAAGATGAAAAAGAATTCTTGTTCTTTAAAGATCAGACAGCTTTTTCAAACAAATACTAATATGATCATTAATGATTAAGCAATGGAGTGAAGTATCATGTATTCAAATTTTTGAGACCAAGTTTAACTTGGGAATTTAAAGAGAATCTGACAGCCTTCTTATTATAATTGAAGCCAGGAGTACTCATTATTTCTACCAAATGTGCACCAAATTCTGATGTCTGAGAAGTTTTCAAATGACTTACACATTATATAAATCATCATTGTAGTCAATTCATTTATTCAGTCAATTTAGAATATGTACTAGGTACCATATATTTTTCTAAGTTCCAATGTTATAGCATACTTTTAATTCAGAGACATAGTCCCTGTGTCAGTGTTGGAAGATTCACTGACCAAACAGTTCCAAATAGTATAAAAATGAAGTTATGTGACAAATTTAACATACAAGGTATTACCTATGTGCAAAAATACAAAAACTACAAAAAGTTCTGAGTCTTCACGCACATCTTTTTCAATAATAAAAAGAATTTATTATTTTAGCCTTCAACTTATGGTTGTGTATGTATTTCATATACAAATTTTAAAATTTCAGAAGCATAAGTAATTGATTAAGATAATGCAGACCGAACGCAAATGTCCTTGTTCCTCTGGAGTGCTGAACGTACCCATTCTCTCAACATATTAGTATCATTTCCTTTGGAAGCAAACTAGAAGTGGGATCCCTGGGTCACAGAATAGTTCTATTTTAAATTATTTTTATGAAATTCCATACTGTTTTCCATAATTTGTACATAACTTACATAATTTAAATTTCCGCAGTATGTAAGTATGTAAGGGTTCCTTTTCCTCCCACACTTGCCCTTTTTCTTTTTGATAATAGCAGAAGGGAGGTAGTATTTCACTGAGGATTTTATTTACATTTTCTGGGCAATTGGTGATGTTGAGCATTTTTTCATATACACGTTGGAAACATTTTTTGTCTTCTTTTGAGAAATATCTATTTCAATTTTTTATCCATTTTCAATTGGGTTCTTTTCTTGCTGTAGATTTATTTGAATTTCTCACATATTTTGGATATTAACTTCTTGCCTATGTATGCTTGCAAATATTTTACCCCAATTCCTAGAATATTTCATCATTCTGTTGATTATGTCTTTTTCTGTGTGAAAGTTATTTAGTTTGATACAATACCATTTGTCTATTTTTGCTTTTGTGGCCTACCCTTTTGGTATCATATAAAAAATTATATCAGATTTGTCTCTTCCATGAGAACAAAGAAAGCCTGGGAAATACAATGCAATAAAGAAAGATGTGTTTGTGAAAGGGCCCAGGAGACAGCATGTAAAACGAAGAGGAAAACAGGTGAGCACTTGCTGTTGTAGTCAAATCTAAAAGTTTTAAGCTATAGTTTCTACTCATTTTGTTGTTGTTGTTTCTACAGTACTTGAGCGCAGTAGGAATAATCAGTAACTGTCCCTGCATTGGCATACAACACATCCGAGATCGATGTAGAAAAAACGACGTGATTTCCCTAGCGTATTCAGTTTAATTCCGACATCCCTTGCTGGACTGTCTGCTCAGGCTGGCATAGAAATCCACCACCCGCTGCTGTCTAAAACCACAAAAATGTATTTTCTGACGTTTTTGGAGATCGGAAAACTAAGTCAAAATCCAACGCAGCCCGCTTCCGGAGCAGCCTTCTTTCTGGCGCCTGGGTGGCCATGTCGTCACTGTGGCCTCGCATAGCTTTTCCTCTGTGTGTGAGGACACTGGTGTCTCTTTCCGCTCTTATAAGAGCGTAAGTCTGTCAGCTCCTATGATTCAGCTTAACATGACTATCTTGAAGAACCTATCTACAAGTGTAGTCCTTTTATTTATTTATTTATTTTGCAGCACCGGATTCGAACTCACAACTTCGCTCCTGCCCGACAGGCGCCTATGCCATTGAGCCGAACTCCAGGCTCTAGTTTTTTGAAGCAGGATTGCACTGTGTAGTTCAGGCCGGCCTTGCTCAAGTTGTAGCCCAAGCGGGCCTCGAACTCACAACGCTCCTCCTACCTCAGCCTCCCGAGTGCTGGGATTAAAGGCGTGCGCCACCACGCCCGGCGAGTGTAGTCCTTCTTAACAGGAATGCAACGTGTGAAATTTAGGGACGCAATGCGGTACATAAGAGACGTCGAGTTCAGGAGATGTGGAAGAATTCGGAGATGAGAAACAAAGTTTTCTGCGGAGCCAATCAGATATGTAAGTGATTATTACAGAGGATTTGGGGAGGGAGATGATTCCTTTTTAAAAGGGGGACGGATTCTACAGGGAGCAGAGGCTGCGGGACCCTAAGGAAGGATCCTGGAAAGAGTGAAGTTTTGATACAGAGCTTTAAACAAAACTAAGCCTCCGGTGGGACTGGAGATTAAAGATTTCCAATTCAGAAAGCAGCTTTGTAAGGACCTAAAGTATAACTTTTAGGAAAATAAGTCTGGTATAAAATGAAAAGCTTTTCTTCTGGGACTATATTACTTATGCTACTTGCTTCATAGAAAAGGAGAAAGGACTGGAGGAATGTTTGGAAAACTTATGAAGGAAATGGATCAAAAACAGCAATAGATGAAGAAATAAATGCTGGAAGATTATCAAAGCAACACAAAACAAAAACCAAAAATAGATGCTATAAATTAGATGAATTACGTATCATTATAAATAAGCATTATACTTCTGAAACATTTTGCCTAATTATGTCTAAGAAAAAATGATCTCACAATGTATGACATATCATTCTAGTTCCAGAGATTATTTGAAGAGTCACACAATTAATTTATATCATAAATATTGGTAATTATTTATAGATAAATTGTCTAAAATATGTTACTTTTAAGGAAATAAATGCAATTCCTCTTCAGTGTTCATTGTGATATTTCATATATCTTTTTACAAAAGAGCTCTCATCAATAATTTCTAAACTGAAACTAAAAGAGCATATAAAGTCTCAGTATAAATGCACACATTCTCATGCTACATTTCTTGTTTTTTTTTCAGCTCAAAATACTTGGTTGCTATAGAAACAGTTTCTGAAGAAATGAGAAGAAAATCTCTAGGTCTTATTGTTATTGGTAATCTGTTGAAAGAAATGAATAGTAAATAAATAGTAGTACTTGTCCTGAATATAGAGTCATCAATTACATTGAAGAGTAAGCAAATGAAGCAAGGAATAGTGTCTGTTTCATGCTAGAAATTAGAAGCATTATCTAATTAAAAGTGTTAATAATACATAGCTAACCCTATCAACAGAGGCATTTATTGGAAAAATCACATCAAAATTCCAGTTAGTTTGAAATTATCAATTTAAGTATCAATTTAAAACAGGTTAAAATAGCAAATTTATAGTGTAAGAAACTATTGGTAGGGGTTTATAATGAAAGATAATCTTATTCAGTTCTTTGTTGGATGAAAAAGTTGGTATTTAGTAATTTGCATATATTTTTAACTTAATTGGAGCTGAATTAGAATTCAAATTGCCAAACTTAAATCCAATTTTTCCTGCTAAAAATTTTGACCTCAAATATGCTTTCAGAAACAACGAAAGCCTAACTCATACTCAGTATCCTTTTTCATGCTCAATACCGTGGGCGTAAACATGAGGGAGCTGGAAGTCCTGCTTCTAAGTCTTCATTGTCCAGTGTGCTGCAGACCAGTGAAGAGTCCCCCCAGTGGCTGCAGCCGCACAAACTCAGTAGAAGAAAGGTCACTGCGGAAACCAGCAACTGCATTGAAGTCATCACCCCAAAACCTAGCGAGATTGTGGTGAGGAGAAAGTGAGAAAAAAATTCATTTTGTTTGGCTCATTCTTAAAATACAGGAAATCCTTAGCATCTTTTTCTAATTAACTTGCTAAGAAAGTAGTTAATAATGTTTTGTAAAATAAAAGAAGAAGAAAAGATAGCATCTCATAACATTTAACCCAGGCCCGTTCATCCTTGAATACCCTTTGCCTTGTCCTGGGACGTTACTGTGAGTCTGTCACAAACAGCCCCTGCGGCACGCCTTCCGCTTCTTCCCCTTTTTGCTGTCTAAGTACGTGCGCTGGCCTCAGTCTGAGCGATGAGACTGCGCCTCTGCCTGCATTCATTTCCATAGGCTGCTTTCCAGGAGGCGAGGCACTGAGCACGGTTCATCATCCTGGGGGTCTCCCTGTGACCCGAGTCTTCTGGTTTCTGTGCATCCTGCCCTATTGCAAAGCTGCAGCCTGCGGGATTCTCCTGTGTGGTGGTCAGAATAACAAAACAAAATTCCCAGCGACCTTTGTTGAATTGTCTCTTCCCTTGGAATGTGCATGGCTCTTGTGAACACCACTTGTAATTACATTATACGACCAAAGGAAGATTGGGCGATATGAACCGGTCTATTGTAATCAAGAATTGAAGGCAGTCTTTTCTCTTACATGTAGCAGAAGAGGATTTAAAGAGATTCAGATGGTGACTGGACATCAGGCAGGTTCTGTGTTTCTGAGATGGAGAGGGTTGAACAACAGAGACCCAAGAATTTTCTCTAGGATCTGAGAGCTATACCTGGCCGACCATTGGTAAGGAAACAGGCACACTGGTGCTAAAAAGGCAAGGAAGTAAATTCTTCCTACAAGGAATGAGCATGGAAGAAGATTCCAAGTCCAGATAAAGACTAAGAACAGTAGTTACAGGAGAGAATCTATTTACACGATGCCTAGACATTTGACCTATACAGTTTTGTAAAATACTATGTTCATGTTGTAAGTCACTAAATTTGTAGTAATGTGTTATGCAGCAATAAATAAAAATTAGGACCTCAAATTGTGTACACATACCCTTCAACATGTGAAGACTCTCAACTGACTCCCCAGCTGACGCTTCTTTAATTTATGCCTGAACCCCCTGGGTGGCCAGTTACCTTGCCAATCTTTATCATATAGCCTGAATCTTTTATTTTTTTATTTTTTGCGGTACTGGGGATTGAACTCACAACCTCGCGCCTGCCAGGATAGGCGCTTAAGCCACTGAGCCAAACTCCCAGCCCTGGTTTTTTGAGGCAGGGTCGCACTGTGTAGCTCAGGCCGGCCTTGCGCTCGCGTTGTAGCCCAGGCCGGCCTCGAACTCACAATGCTCCTCCTACCTCAGCCTCCGGAGTGCTGGGATTAAAGGCGTGCGCCACCACGCCCGGCTTGCCTGAATCTTTTTAAATAAACTGTTACAGAAATGGCATTCTGTATTCATGAATTTAAAATGATAAAAAAAGGGATGTTTTATTTCTAAAAATTTTAGATGCAGTTGCATTATCTGGTCCTGACTCTAACTTCAGGATCAATAAAGTTAATGTGAAGGCATTTTTAAGACATGTTTTACTTAAATTTGAAATGAATTTGTAGCTTATGTAAATTTTCCTGTGTCAAATTAATCATGACCAGGTCTAGAACTGGTACACATGTGAAGATTAGCAGAATCTGAATACGGTTATTTCAGTTGTCTTCTAGTTAGCTCTTGCTTTGAAATTTTATTATTTATGAACAAAAACATGTACAGGAACAACAGTGAAAATCATACAAACTTCTCTTTAAAACTGTAACAACACTGCATCAGGAAGGGCATATGGTATATGGGAGAAGTGCCAAAGATTTGGTTTAACTTGACATTTCTGAAGGTAGAGTGGATAGAAGAGAATACTTCTCATATGGAAAGACATTATTTTTTCCCATTCACCCTTGTAGCTTTTAGTCTTCTTGCTTACATTCTTTTCATGCTACAAATTCTTAAGAGCACAAATCATTTTTAAACATAAAATTTAAAGAAATCAGCATCAAAGTGCCTTTAAAAAGATTGACGTTGAGCAAATTAAAATTAATTATGTAGCCTGATAGCAAATTTTAATGCAAAGCCATTGAAGATCCAAGTGTACCATTGAAACTCTGATCTGCCTTTTAAAAAATGCGATTACAAACTTAAGTTCCTCCATATACAGTAATCAATGAATGTTGGCTTTGAAAGGTAATAAATACTTTTCTACAAACAAAATATTTAAAAGCATCATTGAGTCATGAGTACTAGCATAGTTTCTATGTTAGTATCACTTAAGCACTATGTGAAAAAAGAAAGTCTTGGCACTAAGTGGAAAGTTTCAAACAAAAATCAGTGAATAAAGAACAAAGTATTGAAATGACTTTCTTTCCCCAGCACCATGAACAGTTTATTTTTCTCTCCATTCTTAGTAGCTTGTAATGTAAAGAAACTGTTGTCAAATAATTTGGAATATTTTTTCTATTTCAGAGATATAAAGTATATCTTTTTTTTTAATTTTAGAGAGAAAATAACACAGACAAGAAAAACAAAAAACAAAAGAAACAAGCAACAACTACAACCACAACAAAAAACCTAAAACAATAACAACACAGGTTTTCAAAACAAGATGATAGGAATTTAACAATGGTTATATTGGATACTGTTATCTTCAAAAGAGTTGCTTAGATTTCCAGATATAAACACACAAAATTGATCAAACCATATGAGTATTAACTTTTCCATGAACTAATAGAATCAGCAGTACAATCATCTTAGTTATTTTTGTGTATACATACAAATTTAAATTTTTTTCCTTTTCTCTTCCTTCTTTTCCCCTTTTCCCCATTCCAGTTGTCCTTTCCTTTTGAGTAGTTTCTTATCCATTCACAATATGTGCTGTAGATTTTTGTGTCTTATGTACTCTTTCAGTTTCTTTCGCTAAGGAGACAATACAGAATACATACATGTGAGTCTGACATTTCACTTATGAGTATGGTTTCAAGTTGCTTCCATTTACCTATATAAGCCTCAAGATGATCCTTCTTTATAGCTGAGTAGTACTCCATTGTATAAAAATACCACGTCAATTTTTATCCATTTCTTGGTTGATGGGCATTTGAGTTGTTTCCAAGATTTGGCTATTAATTACAAATTGTGCTGCCATATGTGGGTGCACAGACATCACTGTGGTATGATGTATTCAATTCTTCTGGGAAAATGCCCAGAAGACGGATAGCTGGTCAAATGAAACCTCTAATCCTAGCTTCTTGAAGAATCTCCACTCTGATTTCAACAGTGGTTGCACTAGCCTACACTCCCAACAACAATGGAGAAGGGTTCCTTTTTCCCCACATCCCCTCCAGTATTTGTTACTGGTTGATTTCTTGATCTTGGCCATTGTTTCTGGAATGAAATGCCATCTTGGTGTTGTTTTAATTTGCATTTTTCTAATGACCAATGATGTTGAACATTTTGTCATATATTTACTTGTCATTTATATTTCTTCCTCTGAGAATTGTATATTCATCTCAGATTCCCATTTTTGGATTGGCTCTTTAAATTTGGGGGGGCCAGAGTTTTTTCAATTCTTTGTACATTCGAGATAAAAATGTTTTGTCTGAAGGACTGTTGGCAAAATTTTTTCCCAATCTGTGGAGTTTTTTCCGCTCTGTTGGTTCTTTTGATGTGCAAAAACTTTTAGTAAGATGAGAACCCAGTTGTTTATTCTTTGAAGTACTTCCCATGTGATTTGGTTTTTGTTCTTGAGCTTTTTGCCTATGTATTTGAGATTTCTACTTACTTTCTCTTCCACTAGCTTTAGTGTTTCTGTTTTAATATTTAAAAGCTTGATCCATTTTGACATTATGCCTTCACCATGTGGAAAAGCAGTTTTCCCAGCACCATTTACAAAAGAGACTATCTTTCTTCCTATGAATATGTTTGGCCCCTTTGCCAAAGATCAATAAAGATTACAGTCACTGAGTGTCTTTGTGGTTGTGTCTATATCTTTTAATTTTCTCCATGATCCTCAGGTCTGAATTTTTTTTTTTTTTTTTTTTTGCCAGTAACATGCTAATTTTAGCACAGTAGCTTCCTAGTATAATTTTAAGTCAGGGATCCTGATGCCTCTTGCCTTGCCTTTGTTGCCCAGAATTGTTTTTGCTACTCTAGGTCTCTTCTGTTTCCAAATGAATTTTAGGAATGTTTTCTTGAGTCCTGTGAGGTATGCTAATGGTATTTTGTTCAGAATTGCACTAAAACTGTTTAATAATTTTGGGAGTATGGCCATTTTCACAATGTTGGTTCTTCCTATCCATGAGAAAGGGATATCTTTCCATTTTCTGAGATCCTCTTCAATCTCCTTTTTCAGAGAATTATAATTTTCAATTTATAGATGTTTTACTTCCTTTGATTGATTCCTAAGTATTTCATTTTATTTTTTGATGCTATCATGAAAGGTGTTTTTGCCTTAATTTCTTCCTTAGTGACTTTGTTTGTATACAGAGATGTTGTCTTTTATTTTTTAGCTTCTACATTTAAATTTTTTTTATTTTAAAGAGCAAAACAGAAAAAAAAGGTAGATCTCATAACAGGGATGCTATTGATTTTTGAGTGTTGACTTTGTATCCAGGTATACTGCTTAATTTGCTTATCAAGTCTAGTAGACTTTTGGTGGAGTATTGGAGTATCATGTCATCTGCAATAATGATAATTTAACATCTTCCTTTCCTATCCTTACCATTTTATAAGTCTTCCTTGTCTAATTGCTATAGTTAATGTATCCTGAACTATATTGAATAGGAGTGTCTTGTTCTTCTCATTTTAGAGTGAAAGCTTTGACCATGCAGTATGATGTTGGCTTTTGGTTTGTCAGAGATGGCTTTTATCAGATTGAGGTACCTACCATCTTTTCAGATTTTTGTAGTGTTTTTTTTATCACGAATAAGTGTTGATTTTATCAAATTCTTTTTCTGCATCTATTGAGATTACCATGTGATTTTTCTCTTTGGCTTTGTTAATGTGGTGGATTATATTTATTGTTTTGCATATATTGAACCATCCTTGCATTCCCGGGATGAATCCTACTTGGTCAGGGTATATAGTCTTCTTGATGATTTGCTGCATCGTATTTCCTAGTATTATATTGAGGATTTATGTATCTATGTTCATTAGAGAGATTGCTCTGTAGTTCTATTTTTGGTTGGGTCTTTTTCTGGTTCTAGTATTAGTATATTACTTGCCTCTAGCAATGAGATAAGGAGAATTGCTTCCTTTTCAATTTCATTAAAGAGTTTGAGGAGTATTGGCATTAAATCTTCTCTAAATTCCTTGTAATATTCAGCTGTCAATTCACCAGAACCTGGAATTTTCTTTGATGATAAATCTTTAATTACATTTTTAATTTTATTAAATGATATTGGGTTATGCAGAAGTTTTACCTCCTCTTGATTCTGCTTTGTTCATTCATACATTTCTATGAGTCTGTCCATTTCTTCTATGCTTTCCATCTTATGCAAGTATAGATATTTCAAGTAGATATTGATAATTTTCTGAATTTTCACAGAATCTGTGGCGATTTCACTCTTTTCATTCCTCAGTGTGTGAATTTGGGTTTTCTTTCCTTTCATGATAAGGTTTGCTAGGGTTTTATCAGTGTTGCTTATTCTTTCAAAGAACCAACTCTTTGACTTATTAATCCTTTGTATTATTTTCTTAGTCTCAACTGAGTTCATTTCTGCTCTGATCTTTATAATTTCCTCCCCTCTATGGGCCTTGGGCTTTACTTTTTTCTTTTTTTAGAAGCTTAAGTATAGCATTGGATTGTTTATGCATGCTAACTCAGATTTTCTGATGTGATAATTTATTGCTATATATTTCCCTCTTAGGACTGCTTTCATTGCACCCCACAGGTTCCCAAAGGTATGTTGTGCTTGTATTTCCATCTGATTGTAGATATTGTTAGTTTCTTCTGTTATTTCATCTGCGACCCATTTTCAGGAGGGTATTATTTAACTTCCATGTGTTTATGGAGTATTCGCAGTTTCTTCTGCCATTAATTTCCAATTTCATTGCCATATGGTCAGATAATATGCATGGGATAATTTTAATTCTTTTGCACTTACTTATGTATGTTCTATGGGCTAGTATATGGCCTGTTTCAGAGAATGACCAATGTGCAGCTGAGAAGAATGTGTATTCTGATGTCAGAATTGAAAACATTGAAAACATCTACTAAGTCCATTTGTTCACATATTTGATTCAGTTCTGCTATTTATTTGCTGATCTTTTGTCTAGTTGATCTATCTCCTTGTGACAATGGGGTATTAAGTTCCCCCATTACAACTGTGTCATTGCTTGTTTGAATTTTCATGTCTATTAATATTTGTCTTACATCGTTGGGTGCTCCCATATTTTGTGCATATATATTTGTGATTGTTTTTTCTTCCTCTTAAATTTTTCCTCTGACAAGTATGTAATGGCCTTTATCTCTTTTGATCATTTTTGAGTTGAAGTTCACAGTGTCTGCAAACAGAATAGCTACCCCTGCTTTTTTCTGGGTTCCTATTGCATGAAGTATTGTTTTGCATCTTTGACTTTCAGTCTATCAGTTTCTTCTTGAGTTAAGCATGCTTCTTGTATATAGCATATGGTTGGGTCTTGTTTCTTAGTCCATTCTTCCAATCTGTTTCTTTTGATTGATGAATTGAGGCCATTCATGTTGATGGTTAAAATTGATATGTATTGGCTTATCTTTATCATGCTATTCTCATGTTATTGGTTCCCTAGTTTTTTCTCTGTTTAATTGCTCACCCTGCCTGGTGGTTTGTTTCTGATGTTCTTGGAATTGTGTGCATTTTTATCACTATCTACAATATCTTTCAGGACTCTTTGTAGGGCTGGATTTGTGCTCACGGATTTCTTCAGTTGTTCTTTTTGTGGAAGTATCTTATTTCTCTGTTAATTTTAAAACATAGTTTTTCAGAGTACATCAATCTAGATTTGAAGTTCTTTTCTTTCAGGGCTAGAAATGTTACACTCCAAGGTTTTTTTGATTTGAGGGCTTGTGTTGAGGTGGCCAAGGTGATTCTAATGTATTTTCCTGTTTTTGTGCTGTGTGTCTGGGATCTTGATTAATATATGTCTGGGTGTAGGTTTATTTTGGTTATGACTGTTAAAGTTTTTATATGCCTTGCTATCTGTATGTCAGATTCTGCTCCCATGCTTGGAAAATTTTCTGTTATTATTTCTTACAAATAGTTTTTCAGTGTCATTTGGGTTGACTCCTGTTTCTTCACTGACACCAATAAGTACTGTATTATTTTTCTTTGCATCATCTTGGAGGTGTTGAATTGTTTCATGGTCCTTTGTTATTTTTAAGAGTTCTTTCCTTTCTTGGTCACTAGCCTCTGTCCTGTATTTAAGGTCTGAAAGTCAATCTTCAGATTTGTTCAAGAGTTTATCCAGCTTTCAGTGAAATTTTTAATTTCCTGGATATCTGTTGGAATCTGCTTCATGCATTCTAATCCTTTCCTATTTTGTTCCTTCAAGGTTTCCATCATTTTTCTGTGCACCTCTGTGTTTTGTTTATGTCTTCTCTAGCTATTTTGAGCAATTATTTCATTATTTGAGCATTTTTTCATTACTTCAATTTCATTTTTTCCCTGAGAGATTATTTCTGATCTGATTTCCTCTGTAGCCTCATGGACTTGTTTCCTTACTTTGCTTGCTATCTTTCCAGAAATTCCATGTGTGTGCCTTACCAATTTTTCTATGTTGATGTCTCCTTTACTTGTTCTGGAGGGGTTGGAGGTCTGAGATTGCATTTTACTTTTTTGTTTTTTCGTTTTCACCTCTTGGTTCATATTTTGGTCTTTTGAATCTTGCTATTTTCGCCTACACCTTGTGTGCACCATTGTCAGGGTCCTATTGTGTGGCTGGTTTTCTCTCAGTCACCAGTCCTGGGTGCAGGGTGGTGTCACTGGCATGGTCAGAGTCCCACCACAGTCACCTGAGTGGAGGACAGGATCAGCAACACAGTCACAGGCCTGCTGTGCTCTCCTGGGTGCAGAGCAGGATCCGATATTGCATATATCAAAGTGTAATCCAATGTGATTTATCCTTTTTAAATATATTTCATCTTTAACATTAGTATTTCTGTTCAAAATCTTGGCATACAAATTTTTATGGCAAAAAAATGGAATTTCTCATATTGTCTATATTATAAATGAATGACATATCACTTGAATTTCTTGCATGGAAGTTAGGCAATTAATTCATAATCTCTAAATAAAATATGTCTTTGAAATGACCTAAAACAGGAACAACAAAACTTTCAGAGAAAACTGCTGAAACTGCAGCCTAAAACCCATTTATTTATGGTAAAGTGCTGATACTGCCCATATGTGTGCTGTTATCAGATCATCGGCTACTGGGCCAATGCTGGGGCATCTCTTGGCTCACACACCAACAGAAAGGGGTCTGATGCCTGCTGTGGCACCCATGATATAGGCTGACCACCACTGCTGTAGACAGAGCCTGATGGGCAATTCTGATGATAACTCTGAAGAACAGAATGGTGACAGGAATGCAGACAGTTAAGGCCAGGCTTAAGAGGTTTCTGTTGGGAACAAGGACTCCCCTGGCAAGTGTTCTAAAGGGTATGCACATTACCTTCTGGCAGAAAATTTGTCTTCACTTTGCTCAGGTCTTGAGACTTTGTGGGAAATTGTGATGAAAGGCATTGGACTATTGATTCTGGGCAGGGAATTTCAAGGCAGCTCATTGTTCAGGCTGTATCACGGGGTACTACTAACTACTTGTAGCTGTATGTACGGTGAAGTCTAAGTAAAAAAAAAGCAGGGCTCAATGACTTGAAAACTTTGCAGTTCCACCAAAATGTTGTGGCAAAGCAGAACATGGTTGCTGAAAAAATTAACATTAAAAAAAGTTAAGTAGTTTGCCTCAGGGCAGCAGGGAATAGGTTTGGTAAGCATCTTAGGATTTGACCAGACCCTGTCCACTGTAGACTCCAGGATGCAAAGTGCAAATCTTTCATTTGAGAAGACAGTCCCTAGGGTCCTGGCTCAAGAAGGGCTTTGTAGGGCGTCAATTTTTTGGGATTTATTTCTCTATGCTTAACTACCCAGGCACTCAGAAGCCACTGCAGTCATGCCTGGCTACTGCTTGAGCTGGTAGTATGCCTTGGTGTCATCCATATGGTGCTGGATTTTCAGCTCAGAAGAATGAAAAAATTGCAGGACCATGGAGGCTTCCACCAGCATCCAATTTCTATTTCCAAATTCCTGCCTTTTACAATGGGAATATTTACCCTGAGCCATCGTATATTGAAACTGTTTAACTCCCTTTTTGATTTTTACAAGGACTCACATCAAAAAACTTTCCTTGAACTTCAAAGGAAGCTGCATATATACTATTCAGCAGTAACGGAAACTGTTGAGGCACTGGCAACTCTTAGAATGGGATTAACACATTTTACCTGATGAGGTGCATGTGAGTCTTTGGGGGTGCGAAGGTGAGATGTTATGGTTTGGGGATAAAATATCCTCCAAAATTCTCATGGAGAAGTGAAGCTTTTTGAAGGTGACTGGATTAAGGGGGTGCGAAGCTCCTTAGTGACCTTAGGGTACCTCAGAAGAAATACCTCAATTGTTTCCCCAAGTCATGCTACTGTGGACAGGGCCTCTTCTTTGGGTGTTTTGTTTTTTTTAATTCAATAAATATTTTTAGAGAATTCATTTCATACTGTTGAATCTAACATTACAAATAAGCATGGCAAGAGTGTATTCCTATGTGAAAGACAGAAGGATAGACAGGAAGTAGTTCAATAAATCTTAGATCACATTAAGACTAAGTGGATTTGGCACTGGATAGCTTGAGAATTGAACCTAAACTCTAAAGACACACACTA
>RJWM01035701.1:0-18731 GCA_004363535.1 Dasyprocta punctata
AAAAAAAAATAAAATCAGGAACAAGACAAAGATGTCCATTGTCTGCACTGTTATTCAACATAGTCCTGGAAACTTCAGCTGGAGCAATTAGATAAGAGAAAAAAAACCCCAGAATAATGATAGGAAAGGAACAAGTTAAATTATGATTATTTGCAGATGACAAGATACTCTTCATAAAAGATCCCAGAAACTCCACTAAAAAACTGCTGAATTTATAGCTGGAGACAAAGTTAACACTCAAAAATCAATAGCCTTCCAGTACAAGAATAACAAACTCACTGAGAGAGAAATTAAGGAAACACCTTTCACAATTACATCCAAAAAAAGTGAAATACCTACAAATCAATCTAATGAAAGATGTAAAAGATCTCTATATTTAAAGCTGCAGTACTCTGAAAAAGATTGAAGAGGCTATCAGAAAATGGAAAGATATCCCTCGCTGTTGGGTAGGAGAACCAATATAGTGAAAATGGCCATACTTCCAAAACTTATACAGATTTATTGCTAGTATTTAGGACACTTAGCTAATGACTACTTCTCCGAGGTATCTTCCAGGTGTAGCTGGTTTTCGGGTTTTGAGTCTGTTGCAAGATCCTACCTCTTTGATTTACTGGGGATGAGAAGTTGCTGCCTGTTTTGCCCAGCCTCTGGTTCTTTGGCAAACAGTGTTTTCTGTGACCCTTAATTATCTCAGTCTTGGAATACCAGGAAGAGTAGCTATTTAGAACAATTATGTCACTTTTGGCTATAGTTGTACCAGTACAATCAAACACAGCCTAAAAAATTACAAACTGAGCTAACCATTAATTTGCCACTTTTAACCATATGAACTAGACTTGTGGTTATGTAACAAAATCTAAAACAAACCAGTACATTACATGCAGTACAGAAGTCCTTAATATGTCAATTTTATCCTTAGGGGTTAAAATTTAAAATGGGTTAAGGAGAAAATACAGAAATGGAAGACGAAGACGTTAGAAGTATGGTTGGAGAACAAAGGGGGATCACACTAACTTTGGGAAACTGGTGCAGAATACTGGAGGGAAAGATAGAAGGAAGAGATAAAAAGAACAGAACTACAACCACAAAGAGATTAGAAACCATTTTCACACTAATAGAAACATGAACAAACTATGGAGAAAAAAAAGCAAGAAACAAAAACAAAACCACAACAACAAGAATAAGAAACAAACAAGAGAAAAAGGAAAGAAAAGTTCACTTCTAGGTTTGTCACTGCTGTCACTGCTAGTCAATGTGTGGAGACAGAGTCCCAATCTATCCCAGCAAGCCAGCCGTAGATTTTTGGCAGGGTACTGGATAATAGCAAACATGTGCTTTCTGACCGAGACCAGACTCACTCAGCCTACAGCCATCAGCACACCTTCCGTGGGCCTGAGCCCAGCTGGGAGCCACTAGATGAAGCCGGCAGCTGCCCAGCATTGAGAGCTCAGTGGGCCCTTCTCCTGGATGGTTCCTGGCTAATCGCTCTCTCATGTAGGATGACTGTGCCCTCAGCAATCATTGCCTGGTAGTACAGTCCTTCACATCTGCTGCTCCCCTCCACTGCTGCCTCTCTCCATGGAGGCCTTTTGGGTCACCAGCCATCACCATGTGTCAACAGGTTTGAATCGTTCCTCTTGTGCAGTGACACCTGTCTCAGGGAGAAGGCACCAATAGCTACCTTCTTCTTCTTTGTTGAAGTTTCTCTTTTAGCTCTCTCCATGGGCTTCAGTTTGCCCATGGAGATTCTTCCTGAGTGCAAGGAACCCACTTCTCTCCTTCTCGTCTTCCTCACACTGCTATATTCCAGCGTCTGGATGGTGACTCTCAGAGAGGCTTTTTCTCTGCTGCCTACCACTCCACCATCTTGGTGCTCCCTCCATCAGTACATTGATTTAATCTTTCCATTTTGTGAGAAGGAGTAGGTGTCCCCACACTACAGATAAGAAAGTAGAGTCCCAGAAGGAGAAGAGTTAGGTAACCTGCTTCAATCCCCCATAAGAAAAAGGGCACCGCAGTGCACCTGCCACAGAGGCAGCCTAAATGTCTGTTCTGGTAATGATTGCTAATCTTCTTCTCAGGGTGATGAGAAACAGTCACATTTGCTTTCACATGGTGGCAAAGTACATTCCACACTAACCCTGAGGCTTATTGCTGCTGACCTCATTCTGTTCGACTAGAGGCATGTACACTTGGATTTCAGATCTTAAGTGGTGGTGAGACGCAAGATAGTTAGGCGCTAAACCCCAAAACTACTTTAAAATAAAAAATTTAATGCAACTAAATCCTCCCTATCCTCAGTGGTATATACACACTTTTAGAAATGCTGATTTAAACAACACTCATCTTACAATCTCAACCCATTGATTCTAATTTTTCCCTCTTGAGCAACATAAAATAAACACAGCCCCTCTTGTGTTCAGACATTCTCTTAGATGTCTGCAGATAGTTCTCAGGTACTTGTGAGGCTTATTTTCTTAACCAAGCATCCCTAGTTTCTCTCACTATTCCATTTACAAGCTATTTCTCAGTTCTTCCCATTCTGGACACCCTTCTCCAGAGTGTTCCTAAACTGTCCAATTACACATAAAACAAAATACTTTCAATGCCATGCAAACACTGCAGGGTAAAGCAGAATTCACTTGCCACGATGTGACCACTGCCTTTCCACAATAGAAACCTGAATAGCTCACCTGTTTCAGCAATCGCATTACACAATGGCCCATGCCAAATTCACTTTCCCCTACAGTGCCCTCAGCTCCTCCTCATGAACTAGCTTTCCCACTTCTGGGGCTTATTAAGTCGTTGTGGTCATTTTCCTTTCTTAATTTAACTGTATGCTTTCTAATATATACTCATTAAATTTGATTTCCATGTTGTATACTAGCATATCAAAATATATTCAAATTTTATTGTCATGTATTATAGTAATCATGTCAATTGTTTTCAGGATTTTTGAAATAATGCAGCCTTCTATGTCTTCATCTAAGTTAGAGGAAAATCTAGATGAAAGACCAAAGCTCTAGGTCTCTGGTTATTCAGAATCTGCTCAGTCTTTATACTGCAGAAAGAATTATGATATGAAAATCAGTTTTCTGTTAACTTTAAATACTAGCTGGGCTAAAGGGAAAAGAAGTAGAAATATTAGATTCTCCTTATACTATTTAATGTGTGATTTAATTTCCCTCATTGGTGATATTGTTAAAACGATAGTATTTCCCTTACTCTCTTCTCAATAACATCAGACTTACTAAACAGAAGTAGAGACTTAGATAAATACAAACTAGAACCTATACTTTCTGAATGGAGTTTCAGATACTTCTGAAACTATGTTCTAACCCATTTCTGTGTGATGAAATGATATTTGGTACAATAATTTTAGCAGACTTCTGACTATTCATGAAGAGCTGACATTCCTTGGAGATGCCACTGGTTCAAGTGGCCAAGGCTTCAAGGTCCTGTACCCTGGTATAAGGGGAAGCAATACTCTGATACCCAGGTGGCCAGGGATGCTCCCCTAGGGAACAAGAAGATTAAATGCTTGTTGGCCCTCAGACAGTAGTGTGGATTAGCTACACTTCCTAGTACTTACTGTAGATTGTTGAGAGCTGACTGCGTATGATATTGATCTATACACTTACTTAGCCAATACTCCAGTTATCATGGATTGGCCTAGACCAAAGGAAATTAACCACTGTAGCTGCATTTAACTCTGGGACTGCCTGTGTTAAATGCTTCTTTCCCTTCTATTCCCTTCAGGAGAGGATCTGACAGCCTTTATATAAAGGCAAATGAAGATTTACTGCCAAACTAAAGACACTTGAACTATATAAACAAAATTAAAATCCTGAGCATACACGAATACTCCATCACTTAACAATAATTGAAGCAGATCAGTGAATAGTGGCCTCACAGAGAGCAGCTGAAATGGGAGGATGGTTGAGGAGATGCCACTTTATAAAACACATAAAGTAAAACATAAGCTATGTATTGTTTCTTCAATGATAGGAACAAAGTAATATGGTGTGGGTCTCAGAATGAACAGCTGCTCTGCCCTGAGGAGGCAGCACCACCCCTTTGTTGACCTGGTCTTGTTCCTTTATTGGAAGCAATGGGTCCAAGTGAGCTTAATGAGTGAGGTGTCCAAGAGGGACGTGGGTTAGACTTAACAATTGACCAGAAATGAGATTCAAAGCTGTAGCTTCCATGCTGATGAGAGTGAGCCCTGTCTAGTTTCTACAAGAGGAGATGTATCCCTGATTCTCCTGGAACACACCAGAGAATAGGGACTCAGGGATAAAAGCAGGCACCAGCTCCATCACTTGTGGTGCTCAGCCGTGCCAGCCATCTCTAGAAGTTCACCTCCCCATTCTATGCTCCAGAGGGACAGAGAGAATTTTTTTAAAAATCCATGCAATCCATTACTTCTTCAACAGAAAATCGCTGTGTACTCTCTTTAATCAACAGAGCAATAAAATGGCACATTCTTAAGCACCAAACACACTGGATTAAGACAAATATATGTTACCACAAGTTGGCATCTAAGAATATATACAGTATAAATCAGAATACTAATGTAAAGCATTAGATCTCAGTAATGTAAATGATGGTTAAGTCCACAACAAAATATATTTTGTAAAAAATTTAATAAAAGAAAAATAATCTCATCCTTCATATTGAATGTATTTTGAGAATTTCATTGACCAGTGAACTTACCTTGAAGATCATTTGAACTGTAAACATATTGTGCTGGTTAAAGCCCTCATTATAGCAAACAATTTCCTAAGTGAAGTGTTTTTCTGTTTAGTTTAATTTCATTTTAATCATACCTAATAAAGAAGTTTAATAAAACTGCTAGGTATAGATGACCATCAGTCTGAATTTAAAACAGAGAATGCTAGATTGATCAAGACTTATAAAGCCCTACAGACTGCCATTTAGAAAAAAAGTATGGTTTCCATCAAGCAAAAGTTCCTTTTTGGTGCTATTTTCATCTAGAAAATGACCTTATAATCATGGGAGGTTTGCTATCAAGGAAAAAGAGAGCCAGAAATTAGGATTTTCCTTCAGTTCCTGCATTAAAATGGTTTACTGAGTTCTACCCACACAGACCTTAATAACCTGATGCATCCTTATTCAGCCATAACCATTGGTTGAGTAAAAGATTCTTTACCTTACTATATATGATCTTTCAGTCCACACTCTTGACCAAGCCTAGCTTGGCACACAGAAGACAAGTTATAAGATGAGCAAGTCAAAAGTTAAGAGGGCCAACTTAATGCTAGGAGAGCTAGTTAAATACATAATGGAGAAAAGCAAAGAAAAAAAATTTTCCCTTCTAATTAAAAAAACAAAGACACAGCCCTTTCCTCACCTGCTGCCAAGATACTCAGACATTCTGAGGATACAAATACCACACTGGGGTGAAGCCTTCACTTCACCTGGAAACCAGCATTATACCAAGCAGGCACCCCAAAGCCTCCATTCTCCAGCTTGTCTGCATCTACTCTGCCCTCAACCTATGTGATGACTATCACAGAAGATAAGATCAATGCCCTCATTAAAGTGGACTGTGTAAATGCTGAACCTTTTCACCCTCTTGTTTGCAAAGGCCCTGGCCAATGTCATTACTGGGAGGTTTAGGGATTAGTAGGCCTGCTCCAGCAGCTGGTATTGCACCAGAGGTGGTCCTGCCCCTGCTACCCTGCTGCCCCAGCTGAAAAGAAAATTGAAGCCAACAAAAATCTGAGGCATGTAATGATGGCTTTGGTGCTTTCTTTTAACCACTTTTGTAACAGATTCAATAAAAAGCTGAACTCTTAAAAAAAAACCCATAACTACATACACTGGTCTTACTAAGGATTAAATTTAGGCTTGCAAGATTTACCAAGTACAGTACAGGCCTAAATCATACTTCCAATTAAAACTGAAGATCTTTAAAAAAAGCAATTATACATATTTATTGACAACAAATCCCTCTTGAATTTATAGAAAATTACAGGGTATTTTCACATTTGTAATTTCGTTTGAACCTTACAACAATCCTGTGTAGGGGTTTTTGTTTTTATTTGGGGATGAGAAAAATGAAGCCCAAGGATCTTAGGCAACTTGCCTTAAGTTTAGTGATTTGAAAAGACAGAGCTGGATCTTTGGTATGCTTTTAGACATAGTTGGAGAGACAAGGCTAAAAACTACAAATAAAGAAGCTCTACAAACTACATAGCGTATAAGACAGATTTCAAAATGTAAGATAAACTAGGAAAACAAAGTTTACATATATTATTTAGTTTCTAGAGCTTCTTAAATTGTGTGTTTTAGTCTTATCATGATTAGCAGCACAATTCATAACAGCTAAATCTTGGAAGTGACTGACTGGTATATGTCCATTAACAGGTGAGTGGGTAAAGAAAATATAGTACTTATACTCTTCCATAAAGAAGGATAAACTTAGCCAGGCATGGTGGAACCCATCTGTAATTCCAGCACTTGGGAGGCTGAGGCAGGAGGACTACTGTGAATTCAAGGCCAGCCTGAACTGCATAGTTAAACCCTGTCTCAAAAATACAAAAAATAAATAAATAAATGATAAACTTAACTCATTTGTAGGAAAATGGATGTACCTTGAGACCATATTATTAAGTGAAATAAATCAGAAATATCACAGTGTTCCTTTTATATGAGAAACTCAAAATGTAAATAAAGAGCAAAATAAAAGATAGATATGAGGAAGTACAGAGATAAATTTTTTTTCAAATGGGCAGGGGATCAAGAGATAGAGGGTGGGGGATGAAGGAGACGGGGAAAAGGGAAAGAATCAAGATGTGTTAAGTACATGTACCAAATCTCCACAAGGAATGTGATGTTTATGTAAGTGAACATGTACTAATAAAAACTGAAAAAAATTTTAATAGAAATTTCATATACAGCTACAGTAATCAAGACAGTATGTATGGTACTGGTATAAACAAATAGATCAATGAAACAAAATTGAAAATCCAGATATAAATCATTATATTTATTTATTTATTTATTTATTTTTTATTTTTTTTGCAGCACCGGGGATCAAACTCACAACCTTGCACCTGCCAGACAGGAGCTTAAGGCACTGAGCCAAACTCCCAGCCCTAGTTTTTTGAGGCAGGGTTGCACTAGGTAGCTCAGGTCAGCCTTGCGCTCGCGTTGTAGCCCAAGCTGGCCTCAAACTCACAACGCTCCACCTACCTCAGCCTCCTGAGTGCTGGAATTAAAGGCGTGTGCCACCACGCCTGGCTTAAGCCATTATATTTATGGTCAACTGATGTTTAACAACAGTGTCAAGAAAGTTCAATAGAGAAAGAATAGTCTTTACAAAAAGGCGTGTTGGGATGATTTAGTACCCATGTGTAAAAAGTTAACTTAGGGCACTGGGCATGGTGGCATATGCTTATAATCTCAGCTATTGGGAGGCTTAGAAAGAAGGCTCAAGGGATTTAGCTCAGCAGCACAAGTGCCTGCCTGGCAAAGGCAAGGTCATTAGGTCAATCCATGGTACCAAAAAAAAAAAAAAAAAAAACAGGAAAGCTCAAAATTTCAAGGCCAGACTTCCCAGAAGAGGAGAAAGAAGTAAACAATAACAAATCAGCCTCTCCAAGATTTAGAATACAGACATTGGAAAATAACTAAGGGGAAAGAAATGAGGCAGATTCTTGGGAATGACAAAGGACGTGATGGGAAAATTGGACCCTCAGAGAAACTGAAGAGCCAGACCACAATGCAGAAAAAGGAAGAGGCAATCTGCACTTTCTCCCCAGCTCCTGACATGAGAAAGGAAGATCAAATCTACAGAGACACAGTGAAAGTGGAACAGAACAGTGGATGCTGTGCCCTGGAACAGTTGCTGAATGACTCCAGTTCAACTGATTGCCATGTTCCCTGGAAAGCATGACTGGTCAGATACCATTGGAGGAAGAGGCCAACTGACCCTGGGACTCAGAGCAGCTGTGGGTCACTTCACCTCAGGGCTCCCCATGTTAAACTACCACAGTGACTGGATGAGGGACAATCCAGGAGACATTCATGGTCAGGAAGCCATGGACAGGACAACAAGAGATACCCAGAGTGCTATAAGCTAAACAGTTTAGACCACAACCACACAACCAGACATCAGGTTCAGTCTGAACTTCCATGATTTGAAAGTCTCAGAATAACATCATGCCCTAATCCTGCACATGTGTTTGCTGGGATTATCCACTACAGATTTGGGCCCTGACCACCTCCTTTGTCTATCAGCAAGAGCAGAGTCACAATTTGAATTGGACACTGCCACAAAACTATAGACCCCAGAAGATAACCACAGGCTTGAAATAACAGAGAAACAATGACAACAACTACTACTACTACCACCACCATACTACTACTTCCTCTTCTTCTCTATCCACCCACAATTTTTTTTTTTTTTTTAGCTTTTGTTCATTTGGCTTTTTTCTGATTATTTCTTTTTGTATCTTTGTGGAGGTGAACATTGCTTGTGGTTCTTCTGTTTTGTTTTGTCCCTGTTTTTGTTTTTTCATTCTTTCCTTCCCACTTGTCTTCTTCATCAGGTTCCTGAAGCTTGGGTAATCTTCCTCTGTCTTTGGTTTTGCTTCTAATCTCTATTTCTCTATTTTTTCCACTTCTCCCTTTTAATTTTTTCATGTTCAGGTAAAATTTCTCTATTGAACAGATACTTACTATATATAATTTTCTAATTTGTCTTAGATTTCATAACAATAAATCTTATATATATGGTTGAAAATGGCAACTTATTAGTTATCAAAGTCTGTCATTTTCCAGTCTGTGTTTGATGCTACTGTTACTGCTAATTGTACTACTTTACAAAAGGTGACATAGTTGCTGTAATCCATTGATCTTCCCTGTGTGCCAATACCTAAATTGTCTGGGAGATGTCAATGATACTCTGTCCAGTACCAAAGAACTATGTGATAGGCCAAACAGGCTGCAACTTCTTATTCCTAATAAACAGAAGAGGCAGGATCCTAGGTCAGACTTAAAGGTCAAAAGGCAGTTACCCCTAGAAGACATCTCTGAAAAGTAGGCACTTCTTTTCTTTTCTTTCTTTTTTTTTTTTTTTTTTTTTTTTGTGGCACCGGGGATTGAACTCACAATCTTCTGTCTGCCAGACAGGTGCTTAAGCCACTGAGCCAAACTCCCAGCCCTGGTTTTTTGAGGCAGGGTCGCACTATGTAGCTCAGGCCAGCCTTGCATTCATGTTGTAGCCCAAGCTGGCCTCGAACTCACAATGCTCCACCTACCTCAGCCTCCAGAGTGCTGGGATTAAAGGTGTGCAACACCACGCCCGGCTGTAAAGTAAGCATTTCTTAACGAGGTCTCAATACTAATAATAAAGCTACCTATTATAAGCAATTTATAAGCATCATCACAGAAACAAACAAACAAAAAATTAGAAAACTGAGAAAATACAGAAGAAAGATGTAACTTCAGACCTCCAGCTCATGCAAGGCAAGTCCAAGAGATATTGTGGTGGAAGAATCAAAATCTGCCCAACTGAACTTTCTGGAATGGTAACAGCAGAAGGAACAAAGCAGTTGAATGTGTCTCCAAGGGGGAAAAAACCCACAAATAATTACACACACAATTGAAGAGATGATGACCATATTGAAGGACATATTTAGTGGATCTAGAGTAGATACAGATTAAAAAAATAGAGGAGCTTAGGAAAGTGATGGAAACTATCAATGTCCAACATAGGAGACAACTGGATTCGATAAATCAGATTCAGATAAGATATCTAGGAAATTAAAATTTCTATTAAAAATATATGCAGCAAAATCAACCAATGTCAAGATAGAATATCAGATCTAAAAACTTGTGATTAGCGATTATCAAATGAAAAACTTCTTAAACATAGCAAGGGCCATGAAAAATAAATCCAATGGCTGCTAGACAATATAAAGAAGAAGAATATAAGATTCACTAGAGTCAACAAAAAAAATCAGAAGACAGCACAATGGACATAAAAAATCTGTTCTCAGAAGTAATAGCAGAAAATTTCTAAAGCATGGAAAAAGAATTTGCCATACAAAGTGAGACACACAGAAATCTATTTAGCCATGATCAGTAGAAAACTATACCAAGGCATAAAATAGGAAGAGTCCAGAAATTCAAAATAAGAACACAATGCTAAAAGCTGTTAGAGAAAAGAAACAAATCACCTGTAAAGGAAAATCCACCAAAATCACAGCAGGCTTCTCAATGCAAACCCTTAAGGCAAGAAGAGCTTGGAGTGAAGTATTACCAGCTCTAAAAGAAACCCAGATTGATTTATCCCACAAAATAATTTTCCAAAATTGATGGAGAAATAAGATACTTCCATGATAAAGAATACCTGAAGATATTCATGACACCAAACCATTACTCCAAAAAGTTATGAAGGATATTCTAGAAAAAGACCACAAAGACAACAATTCCAAGAATTTCAATAGAATAAATCCACCAGGCAAGAGAAACAATTAAATAGAAGGGGAAAAAAAGAAATTAACAACAGGAAAATACTATGCTGACAAGGACAAGTCAATACCTATCAGTTATGACCATCAATGTGAACAGTCACAACTAACCAACCAAAGGAAAAAAAAAAAAAACAGATTGGCAGAATGGATCAAGAAACAAAATCTAACAATATGCTGTATACAAGAAACACATGGAAATCAAAAGGAATCTCACAGACTGCAAGTCAATAAATGAAAAACAATACTTCATGCAACAGGAACCAGAAAAGAGCAAGAAAAGCTATTCTGCTGGCAGACAAAGTGGATTTTAAGACAAGACATATCAGAAGAAACCAAAAAGGTTACTTCATACTTGTTAAAGGAACAATCCAAGAGGAAGTGATAACAACCATAAGTATATATATTTCCCAAATACTGGTCCACCCAACTATATATATACATATATAAACCTAATGGATATGAAAAATCAGATAATTGCTAATACAGTTGTTACAGGGGCCTCCACTGTCACAAACAGGAAGATAAAAAAAGGAAAAAAACAAAATTCAATAGGCACATCAGAGCTGAACCAAACCTTTGAATAAGTGGATTTAGTAGATACTTATAGAATGAACCTAATGATAGCAGAACACATATTCTTCCCAGTTGTGCATGAGTCTTTATCCAAAATAGACCACATACTAACTCACAGAATATGCTCACATAAGTGTAAAGGAATTGAAATTTCCCATGCATATTATCAGATCATACTGTAATGAAATTGGAAGGGAATGACAAAAGAAACCAAAAAAACTACATAAACACATGAAAATTAAATGATATCCTCCAGAACAACCAACAGGTCACATTTAAAATTTAAGAAGAAATTAGATAATTTCTATAATTAAATGATAATGCAAATATGACATACTGGAACTTATGGGACACAATGAAAGCAGTGCTATGAAGGAAATTTATAGCAGTGAATTCTCACATCAGAAAAACAGACAGAGCTCAAATAAAACTAATATTAAACTTCAAGGCTCTAGAAAAAGAAAAGCAAGTTAAAGCCAAAGCTTGTATGAGGAAGGAAATTATAAAGATCAGAGCAGAAACTAATGCAACTGAGACTAAGAAAACAATACAAAGAATCAATGAATCTAAGAGCTGCTTCTTTGAAAGATTAAATAAAACAGACAAACCCTTAGCCAACCTTATCAAAAGAAATAAAGACCCAAATCCATGCAATTAGGAATTAAGAGGGTAAAATCACAACAGATCCTGCAGAAATCCAGATGATTTGAGAACCTGCATTCTAATAAGATAGAAAATTAGAAATGACAGATTCCTAGACACATATGAATTACCAGAGCTGAATCAAGAAGATATAATAATTCTAAATAAACCAATATCAGTTAATAAAATTGAAGTAATAAAAAAAAACCAACAATGAAAAGCCCAGGTCACTGCTCAATTTTATATGAACTTTTGAGAATATGTAATGCCACTATACCTCAAATTTGTTAATGAAACTGAGAAAGAAGCAATACTCCTGTACTGGTTTGATCCTATGTCCCCCCCCCCCAAGGACTCATGTAATTTGGACGGGGCTGAGTCTGGCGTTTGTGATTGGTTTGTGGTCTAGTGCTGGGATTGGCAATGTGAATGATGCATCTGCCCGGGGTGGAGCTGACATACAGAGTAAGGGCAAGAGGAATGCATGTCTTTCTCTTTCTCTTGCCTGGTTTGCATGCCTTGCTGCTTGGAGACCACTATGAATGGCTGCCCCACCACACCATGCTACCTTGGAGCCAACTAAGTATGGACTGAAACCCCTGAGAACTGTAAGAAATAAACCTTTCCTTCCCTAATTTTGGGCATCAGGTATTTTGTCTCAGCAATGAGTGAGAAGTAACTAAGACAACTCCCAAAGGCATTCCTGAAAGCAAGCATTACCCTAACACCAAAATCAGAGAAATATTCAACCAAAAAAGAGGCTACACACCAATCTCCTCAATAAACATAAATGCAAAATAATAAGACACTGGTTTTTATGGTTTATATTCCTGTAGCCCCTCCAAGTCTCATGTAACCATGGATGCAGCTGAGTCTAGCATTCATGATAGGTTTGTTGTCTGGCACTGGGATTGGTAGTATGAGTGCAGCACCTGCTCGTGGATTGAGCCGACATACAGTGTAAGGGCAGGAAGAAGGCATGTCTTCTCTCTCTTTTGCTTTCACTTCTGGCTGTGGCCACCATGAATGGCTGGCCCTCAGCCACACTACCCTACCTTGCAGCCAGCTGAATGCAGACCAAAATCCCCAAGAACTGTAAGAAATAAACCTTCTCTTCCCTAATTTTGGACATCAGGTATTCTGTCTCAGCAACAAGAAAAAAGTAACTAAGAATTTGGTACCAGGAATGGGGTCCTTGCAGTGACTATACCTGCCCATGTAGTTCAAAAGCCTTTGGAAATGGCTTGTGGAGAGTTTGGAAAGTTTTGGAGATGTCACCTGAAAGAGTGGCACTGGAACAGCATAGGCTGTTCTGTAGGGGAGATTCTGGTCAGAGCTCAGAAGACCAGAAGGCTGATAGCCTGCTGGTAAAGACCAGGCTTGGGAGGTTTCTGCTGGGAAGAAGGACTGCATTGGTGGTTGGACTCCAGACAATGTGTGTTACAGGTGAAAAGAAAGTTTGTCTGCATTTTGCTCATGTCCAGTGATTTTGCCTGAGACTGAGATTAAGGGCAGAGTACTGATTAATCTGGCAAAGGAAATTTCAAGGCAGTGGAATGTTGAGGTGGTGACATGGCTATTGTTGGGGGCTTTCAGCCAGATTTATGTCGTGAATCAAGAGAAAAGAGCCCCAGCAGGATAATTTAAAACATTGTGAGTTTGGCCAGAAAACTGTGGACTGTAAAGATAGAGCTGAGACATTGATTGCTGAGAAGGAACAAAGAAAGAAAAAAAGATGGCCTTGGGCCATCCTGGGAAGCAGTGGGTCTCCACCCTTTGCAGCCTCAAAACTGCAAAAGTGAAAGACTTTGCTTGGAGGAGAAAGCTGCAGAGCACCACATTCCAGAATGATGACAGAGGCCACCAGAGGTTCCAAAATGGCACCGGCCACACCAGATTCCAGAATGGTGGTAGCATAAAGAATCTGTTCCTCACAATCAGGTTCAGAGAGCTCAGCAATCTAGGCACTCGACCCCTACAACCAAGAGAGAGGAAAGCCTGGCTACTGTTCCAGCTGGCAGCAGACCTTGGCGACATCCATGTGGTGCTGGTTTTAAGTGCAAGGAAAATGCACAAGTTCTAAGGTTAAGGTGGCTTCCACCCCAATTTCAGAGGGCCTGGGAGGCCAGAAAGTGTGACCCTGAGAGGGCAATATGTAAAGATGTAAGGGTGAAGCCAAAAGTGCTGTGGAGACGCCAGAAGTTTGGAAAAGCCAGGAACATGGATCATCCAAGAAAAGCTGCAAAAACCAAGCAGAATGGGCTTAAGAGAAAAGCTGTAAGAACTGGAACCCCTAGAAGTGCTGTGGCGGTGGAGTTACTCAAACCCTTTGGAGCTCACAATTTGCCACAGATTGTTTCAGATGCTGGACCTGCCACTATAGGACTTAATGTTCACCCTGCAGGATTTTGGACTTGCTTTGGTTCCAATGTTTTGTATTTACCTGTTTGTAACTTTTGGAGTGGTAATGCTTATCTTGTGTCTTTACATGATGGAAGTGTTAACCTTGTTTTCATTTGTACAGGGGGTTATAGTTAAGGGTTTGCCATAGATCTCAAAGGAGATTTGGGACTTGGACTTTTCAGCAATGCTGAAACTGTTAGGATGGTGGCAACTCTTGGAAATGGACTAAGTGTCTTTTGCATAAAGGATGTACATGAGTCTTTGGGGGGCCAGGGGTGAAATGTTATGGTTCATGTTCCTGTGGCCCTGCCAAGTCTCATGTAATCATGGACATGGCTGAGTCTAGCATTTGTGATTGGTTTGTTGTCTGGTGCTGGGATTGGTGGTGTGAGTGAGGCACCCACCCAGGTGTGGAGCCAGCATACAGTGTAAGGGCAGGAAGAAGGCATGTCTTCTCTCTCTTTTGTTTTCATTTCTGGCTGTTTGTGGCCACCATGAATGGCTGGCCCTCAGCCGCGCCACCCTGCCTTGCAGCCAGATAGGTATGGATTGAAACCCCCAAGAATTCTAAGAAATAAACCTTCTCTTCCCTAATTTTGGGTGTCAGGTATTCTGTCTCAGCAACAAGAAAAAAGTAACTAAGACACTGGTGAACAAAATGCAGCAAATCATCAAGAAGATTATATATCATGACCAAGTAAGATTCATCCTAAGGATGCAGGGATGGTTCAACAATAAATGAAACACATCACACAAACAGAACCAAGGACAAAATCTACATGACCATCTCAACAGACACAGAAAAAGCATTTTTGACGAAGTCCAAAACCCATTCATGATAAAAACCCTAAAGAAAATTGGAACTTAGGGTCTATATCTCAATATACAGTTACGTCAAAGATAGCTTTTATCTCAAACATAAAAGCTATCTTTGTCAAATCAATAGCCAACATCATACTAAATAGACAAAAACTGAAACTAAGTGAAATAAATCAGAAAAACATTTAAATATCTGTCTCTCTGGTGTGAAAAACTGGAAGTAAATAAGAAACAAAATGTAAAACACGTATTATGAAATAGGAAGAAACTGTTCCAAAGGAAAGGGGAACTAGAGAATGGGGAGAGGGAAAGGAAGGAAGAAAAAAGGAAAAATGAGAAAAGAAGGATAAAATGGAAAAAAAGCTTTGTAAATAAGGAGGGAAAGAGGGGTTGAAGAGAGGGGAGGGGAATGGGGAAAAAAAGAGAAATCAAGATATATTATGTACAGGTACAAATTCCCTATGATGATCAGGATCATTATGTATATCTAAATGGTACCAATAAACTTACTAATAAAAAACACTGAACACTTTCATTCTAAAATCAGGAATCAGACAAGGATGCCCACTAATTACCTCTCCTGTTTAACACAGTTCTGGACATGTTAGCCAAATCAGTTAGGCAACAGAAAGAAATAAAAGGAATATGGACAAGAAAGGAAGAATTTAAATTATCATTATTTGTGGATGACATGATACTCTACATTGAAGATGGCAAAAACTCTACCAAAAGACTCCTAGAATAACCAAAATCAGTAGTGTAAGCAGGATACAAAGTCAACACTCAGAAATTAATAGCATCCCTGTATACAAATAACAAACTCACTGAAAAAGAAATCAGGTAAACACTTCTTACAATAGGATCAAGAAAACTGAAGTACTTATGAATCAATCTAATGTAGGAAGTAAAAGACCTTTATATTGAAAACTACAGTATTCTAAGAAAGGAGATCAAAGAAGATATCAGAAAATGGAACCAACAGGCAGACCAATATAGTGAAAAGGGCCACCCTTCCAGAACAGATATATCGATTTAGTGCAGTCCCAACCAAAATACCAATAGCATACATCAGAACTATAGAAAACAATCCTGAAATTTATATGGAACCAGAAGAGACCCAGAATAGCAAAAGCAATTCTGGGCAACAAGGGCAATGCAGGGAAAATCAAAGTTATAATGCAAAGCTACAATGATTAAAAACAACATGGCACTGGGAAAAAACCAAAAAACAAAAAAACAGGTCCGATGATCAATGGAACAGAATAGAAAATACAAAACGAACTCTACACTCAGCAGTCTTATCTTTAACAAAGGGGCAAACATATTCACTGGAAGAAAGACAGCCTCTTTGATAAATGGTGCTGCAAAAACTGGCTCTCCACATGCCAAAGGTTAAACTGAGCCCTGTATCTTTCGCCATGCACTAACCTAAAATTAAAATGACTCAAAGATGCAAATATAAAAACAGAAACAATCTGCTGGAAGATAGAATAGGTTGAACTCTTGAAGATATTGGTGTAGACAAAGACTTTATGAATAAAACCCTGATTGCACAAAACTATCACAACGAATCAACAACTAAGATCATATCAAATTAAAAAGCTTTTGCACAGCAAAAGAAACCACCAGCAGAGTTAAGAGATACCCCAAAGAATGGGAAAAGTTTTTTTACCAGCTACTCTTCACATAAAGGGCTACTATCTATATAATATATAATGAGCATTAAAAAAAAAAATCAGGCCCTCAGATTCAAAGACCCAATCCAAAAATGGGCATCTGAAATGAATCAACACTTTTCAGATAAAGTACAAACACCAAATATATATATATATATATATATATATATATATATATTTTTTTTTTTTTTTTTCGGCACCGGGGATTGAACTCACAGCCTCAAGCCTGCCAGACAGGTGCCTAAGCCACTGAGCCAAACTCTCGGTCCTCAAATAAATATATATTAAAAAGTTCAGGGTGAATGATTTGGGGATGACAATGCTCAGTGCATGTACCATTGCTACCCTGATTTGACGTGTTTTGAAATGGTTTTTTTTCTTTTCTTTCTTTCTTTTTTCTCTTTGAAATAAAATGGATTTGCAGGGGCAGGGGGATTTAGCTCAGCAGCACAAGTGCCTGCCTGGCAAGTGCGAGGTCCTGAGTTCAATCCACAGTACCAAAAGAAAAAAAAAATTGGAAGAAAAGGAAAAGAAGAAAAAAAGGTTCAATAGCACTGGTCATTCAAGAAATGCAACTTAAAACACTGAGACTCCATCTCACTTCAGAAAGAATGGCTATCACCAAGAATGTTTGTGGCAAATTACTTAAAAAATCCATAGTGGCAAACGATGTAAATCTCCATTAACTAATAAACAAAATACTAAACAGTGTATAATTTTTTTGTGGGTACCGGGAATCAAACTCACAACCTCGCCCCTACCAGGCAGGAGCTTATGCCACTAAACTAAATCCCTGGCCATTGTATGATTTCTTTATACCAGCTGACCAGAATAGGCAAAGTTCACCAGAAAATGTGAGGTGTCATAAAAAAATACAAGGGCTGGGAGTTTGGCTCAGTGGTTTAAGCACCTGCCTGGCAGGTGCAAGGTTGTGAGTTTGAACCTCGGTGCTGCAAAAATAAATAAATAAATAAATAAATAAATAAAATAAAAAAATACAGTCGATGTTGAAAAAAGTTTTAAAACTTTTATTATAGTAGAAGATGTGCTACTATCAATCCCCCTCAAAATACTTCCCCTTGCTTTGGATACACTTATCCCATCATTCTTGCTACTTTCTGGAGCAGTTCTGGAAGTCCTCTTTTCATGTCTTGAGTTGTACTGTCATGGCTGCCATGATGTCCTGTTAACCCTTTATGGTCACTGAGACTTTGAGAAAGAGCCAGAAGTCACATGGTGCCAGATAAGGTGAATAAGGTGGATGAAAACAGTCCATAATGTTTTTATTTGACAGAAATATCTGTAAACATTTTGAATTGATTCAGATTAATGCAGCCACAAAAAGACACTCACAAAACAGAACTTCCAGAACTGCTTCACAAAGTGGCAAGAAAGATGGGGTAAATGTGTTCAAATAGAAAGGGAGTGCTTTGAGGGGGAGTAATGACAATGTGTCTTTTCTATGATTAAGTTTTAGTGTTCACCCTGTTTTGGATTAGGGTGAACCAGTAGACTGGGGATTGCTTAAGGTTCAGAGGTGGAGAAAAGGGGAGTAATGTTAATGGGTACCAGATTTCTTTTTGGAGAGATGAAAATGTTCTGAAATTAGATTACGGTGATAGTTGTACAATTTCATAGTACTGCATATTAAAAATCACTAAACTGTGCACTTTAAGAGTGGACTTTATGGTATATATAAATTAAGCTGTTTTTTAAAATGGGCAGAAGATGGTGAACGAAGTAAGGCACACCTTTACTCACAGAGATTGCAAGTTTGAGGCCTGTCTGTGTTAGCAACTTAAAGACACCATCTCAAAATTATAAAATATAAAAAGGGGTTGAAATCTACCTCAGTGATAGAATAACCCTGGACTCAAACCCCAGAACCAGAAAAAAGAAAAAAAAGAGACTTTTTGGGAGTTTTTTGGTGGTACTGAGGATTCAACCCTGGTCTTTTGTACAGAGCTACACCCCTGGCACCTCCCCACCCACCTACCTTTTCTTTTCCTTTTTTTTTTTTTTTTTTTTTGAGAGGCTGTCACTAAGTCACTAAGTTGACCAGACTGAGCTCAAACTTGTCAAACTCTTGCCTCAGCCTCCAAGTGCTGGA
>RJWM01035702.1:0-19020 GCA_004363535.1 Dasyprocta punctata
CCAAGAGTCTTTTTACTCAACCCATTCCAAGGGTCTTAAGAGCCCTGTGCTGGGAATTAGATACAAAGACCAAGTATTTTTTGTTATACCAGGAAGGCAAAAACCCAGCCAGCAGAATAAATGCCAGAGCCATATGTGTAGCTGGGACAACTTATTGCTGTACCTTCCACATGCAGCCAGAGCCTCAGGAATCCTGTCTGTGAGCATCAAGACTGAGTCCAGAGAAAAAGACAGAAAGGAATCTCTGCGTGAGGACCTGGACAATGTAGAAGTGAAAGGTGCAGAGTGTGTCAGCACAGGGAAAAGGGAAAAGCCCTCCACTGCTCTTGTGGCTGCCAGGCCCTAGTTAAGCCATGATGTCACTATGGTTACTCTCTTTTCCCCAAATGCTTTGAAAAGCATCAAGAATCATCAAGTTCCTGTAAGTGTGTGCTGCAGCAGGGGAGGATTAACTCTTAAGAAGTAGTCTCTACCTCCCAAGTTTTTGATTCTACATATTTAAAGACACAAAATGAACACACATAAAATAAAGGACCTATCGTGATTCTGATGGGCTTTCCTTTATAGGTGATCTGTTTCTTTTCTCTAACAGCTATTTCACAACACAAACCATGAAGTCAACAAGAGCTTGGAGTGAAGTATTTCAGGTCCTGAAAGAAGACAACTTCCAACCCAGACTGATGTACCCTGCAAAACTATATTTCAAAATTAACAGAGAAACAAGATACTTCCATGACAAAGAACAGTTGAAGGAATTCATGACCACCAAACCAACCCTACAAAGAATACTGAAGGACATTTTAGAGAGAGATAAAAAAGACCACAGCTCCAGAAACAGCAGCAGAGGGGTATCACCAAGTGGGACAGACAATTGAATGGAGAGGAAAAGTAGGCAGCCAATGGCAAGAAAATAGCGTGGCAGAGATGAGGCAGTGCATGTTGGCCTTAACCATTAACGTAGATGGTCTCAATTCACCAATAAAAAGAAACACAGGCAGAGTGAATCAGGAGACAAGATCCATCAATATGCTTTATACAAGAAACACATTTAACTCAAAAGGGGGTTCATAGACTTAAAGTCAAAGGAGAGAGAGCAATGCTCTGTGTGACAGGGAACCAGAAAGAAGTGGGCGTAGTTTGCCCATTAGCTGCAGAGTGGACAATAAATATATGGCATTTTTATACAATGGAAAGCTACTCAGCTATAAAGAAAGATAACCTCGAGGCTCTTGTAGGTAAATGGATACAGCTTAAGATCATGATCATGGATGAAATGATCCAGAGTCACATGGGTGAGCATCATGTTGTCTCCCTAGTATAAAAAACTAAAGGAGTTAGTAGGATTCAAAATACACAATACATATTGTAAAAATGAGAGGGGAGGAAGTGTCTAAAAAGGGAAGGCAGTGGCCATTGTTAATCTATCATCGTGATTTGAATCCCATATTGTTTTCATTGTTCTGTTTAGTTTGGTTTTATTCTATTTCAGTTTGTCTAATTTTATTGTATTTGATGGCATGGACAGTTATTTCAAAGATAACAATACATTGTGGTAGCCATTATGGATATCCTATCACTTCTTTTGAAGCCCTGTATTGCTTTCATAGTTTTGTTTTGAGTGATTTTACTCTATTTTGATTTGTTTGATTGTATTATGACTGATGATATAGGCAACTATTTAGAAGATAACAAGAGGCATTATGGTAACCACTGTTCTTTTACTCTTGTTTTGAAGCCCTGTATTGCTTCCATTGTTTTGTTTTATTCTGTACTATTTTGTTTGATTATATTATGCCTGATGGTATGGGCAGTTATTTTGAAGATAACAAGAGATATTATAAGGGGAAAGGAGGAAAGAAGGAAGGGAAAAGGAAAAAGACATAAATTTGTATATATGTATACATAAGATAGCTAAAACGACTATACTACTAAATGTATTAGTTATTGAAAAGGAACAGTTAATACTCATATGATTAGATCAATTCTGCATGTCTATCTGTTAATCTAAACAGCTCTTTTGAAGGTAACAATATGCAATATTACAACCATTGTCAAATTCCTATCATCTCGTTTTGTAAACCTATAATGTTATTGTATTGGATTTGTTGTTGTTTGTTGGTCTCTTCTGCCTTTTGTTTTTCTTTTCTGTGTCTTTTTTCTCTTAAATAAAAAAAAGAATTTAAATAAATAAATAAACAAACAAAGGACCTAGAAGGGAACTCGGGGCTTCTACTGCTTCCTACAACTGCTGAAATAAATTACTTCATGGCTTAAGACCATACCAGTTTTCTAGCTCTTGGTCCTGGTGGTCACAAGTCTGAAAAGGTTCTTACACAATGGAATTCAGGTGTTGTTTGAGCTGCCTTTTCCTCTGAAGTCTCCAAGGAGAAGCCCTGCATTATGCAGTGGCGACACCACCTGCATCCCTTGGCTCATGGTTCCTTGCTCTCTGCATCGCTTCAACCTCAGATTTTGCTGGTACACATCCTGCTTCTGCCTCCTACCCTCTTGCCTCCCTCTTATAGAGGTTCCTGCAATTATCTCAGATAATCCAGGATAATCCTCCATCTCAGGATTCCAAACAATCACATTTTCATAGTCTCTCTTCTTAAGCAGGGTAATATATTCACCAGTTCCAGGGAATAGGGCATGGTGCAAAACTACATGAATACAAATCATTACAATGGTAAGTGCAAATTTTGTGATGTGGGATATAAGTGTATAAAAACACAGAATTACAGGATTAGAGAATCAGTGCTGAGAGGATCTCAGAAGTCTGCTTGTCCACCCAGCACAGCCCTGGTTACATTTATGTTTCCGTATATCCAGTTATGGCGAGCCCGGCCCTGTCCAAAGCAGTGCACAGCCTGTTTCAGCACGTGCTGATTATTAGAAAAGTGTTTCATGAAAAACTGGATTGTCCACTTCACAGTAGGACAATGCACACTGTGCTCCATCTCCCTCAGACAGCACTAGAAACCCCAGGTCAAGGCCCCTTCCCCGGGAAGTCTGTCCCTGGCACAGACAGCAGTTCTCCTGAGTACCGAGTCCAGCCTCAAGGTCGGTTTCTTTGTTCTCAGCTTCTGCCAGGATCAGAGCCCAGACGATGTCTGTGGCAAGCACTGGTAGACATGCGTCCAACCACATCCCTGGTGGTCTCTGTAATTCTCTGGAAGTGTCTATAGTTTGGAGAAATACTGTGGCAGAATCTTGAAAGCCATTAGAAAAAGCCGATGCATATTGTAGAGCAGTGGCATTGATGGATCTCAGCAGATCAGTACTCTGGCATAGACACTGAAAAAGATAAATTTGGCATTGATGTAGCTAGGAAAGACCAGAGAAAAAGTCATGGCAAGAACTGTGAAATGAAGAAATGACAGAAAATAGCTAAGACAGTGATAAAAACACGTCAGAGGAAGGATGGATAATAAGTAACTCCTGGGATGTGGTGACTGGTTGGATTCCAAGATCCATTTTCAAAATTTTGCAATGAGAGAACCATGACAGAGATTTGACATCAATGGAAATCTACCTGGTTTGGAGAAGAAGGGGTTCCTTTGAGCATGCCAAGTTTAAGGCAACAGAAAAATATACTCATCCGAATGCCTGGTAAGCAGCTGAAGATGTAGGACTAGCGTGATTGAGAGAGCAAGTACAGAATGAGTCAGAAGTTACCACCATGGTAATAATACTGCAGGCACAAAAAGGGATGGACCATCCACTGGGCCAGTGGTTGACTGAATAGTTAGAGGGAAAACATAATAAATGAGACAGACAACTATTTGCTCCAAAGTCAGTAGTGCCTACTGTGCGCCAGCTACTGTCCTAGTAGCTGGGAATAGGAACAATTTTCCTTCAGCTCCCAACAGCACGACAGGCTGATCCTGTCTCTGTGCAGGTCCCGGGCCCACTAAGCTCCTAGGTAATTACCATCAGTCCACACTTCTTCTGCAGTCAGGCTGAATCGGAGGAGTGACTTTGTAACCCTAGATTTTACTTCTGGTTTCTTGCCCTTTTCAGAACTCTTTCTTCTCTCATAGTACTGGGGATGAAACCAGCCAGGGTCTCCCATATGTGAAGCAAGCACTCCCCACTGAGCAGCACCCCACAAGAGAGAATTTTTGCTGTCATATACTCAAAAGCAGACATGGCTCTTCAGGAGTGCACGTCTGGAGTCCAGCCCAATATAGAGATGTGTATTCCAGTCCTCATGCTTCTGGCTTTGGAGGACCCCGCTGAATGGTTCTGGGTGTTAGCCAACAGATGAAGTCAGAGGCTGAGACAGAGGCAAGGACAGGTCAGAAGACCATGAGAACTTGGCCTTTGACCTCCAAGTGCCACAAAAGAGATAAGACTCAGGCTTCTTCTGTCAAAAACTAGAGAGTATTACTTTCTTTTGTATTAGCCTCTCTTTGTCCCAGAATATGGAAAAGGCTAATATAACATGTACATGTTAAAGGAGGAAACGCTTTCCAACCTGGCGGTGCTTCTACTACATAGAACGCCACAGTTTTGCTCCACACATTTGCGAGTTGTCTGTGTTCTGCAGTCAGGGATCCTGTGCTCTCTCTTCAGAGGTTACAGAAAATAAGGACCCGCTGGGTCACTGCTGTGATGATAACACCTGCACACTTCTTGGCCCCGGTCTTGGTACCTGTTGTAGCCAGCGTTTACAAGGAAAATGATTTATTACAGGATACATAATTAAAGAATTATTTTATAATACTCACCCAAAGAGTCAAACACAAAAAGTGCAGGAAATATGTCCACACACTAAAGACCCCAAAGAATCCAGCTGAGGGCCCGGATCCCAGGGCAACATCCTGCATGAGTCCAGCTGAAGACCTAGAGCCCATGACAATGTCTCATGCAAGTCTTTTCATGGATCTGTGTTGAGAAGGCCCAAAGATCAGCAGTGGAAGCCAGGAAGTCTGTGCCAGTGATCTGAAGGATCTGTGCCAGCAGGCTGAGGGGTCTGCACTGGAGCCAGGAAGCAACACTCAAAGTAAGGACCAGTGCTCCCCCAAAGAGTACCACAGCCATCCTTGGTGACAACACGGTCCCAAGTTCCTCTGATGATGAGAACAGCTGAGTTCACATCAGGAAACCAGCGCAACGAGTTTCTCCAGGAGACTGAACAGCACACTATCTTCCCCTCCAGAGACACGAAGCAATGCTCAAAGTAAGGACCAGAGCTCCCCCAAAGTGAAGCACAGCCATTCTCAGTGACAAGGTCTCGGGTTCCTCTGTTGATGAGAACAGCCAAGTTCACACCGGGAAAGAAGCTCAACAAGCTCCTCCAGGACAGCCAACGGCAACAGAACCAACAGCACAACACTCCTTCCTCTCCAGGTCTCCTTCTTATGTTGCTGGCGATAATCCTCAGGTGGGCCATCCACACCCAGCACCACACTGATTCAGTTCAGCTGGTGTCACAAGTTGACCACTAGTTGTCAATCTACCACAGTACCCATGTAGAAAGAGAACCAGTGCTCATATACACTTTGATTTGATTTTGTAAAAAACACCAGGAAAAGTGGTTTGAAAATCAGAAAGAAAAGTCCTTGAGAAAGACCCTTCACTTCTCACCAGAGTTCCTAGGACTTATCAACAGATCATTACTAATTCCTCCTCAGTGGGGTCTTAGTGGTCTTCAGCTTAATTTTAGCTAAAGTAGTGTATTTTTCCATAACCAGTCACTGAGTTTGTTTAACAATAGTGTAAGAGGACTTGACAATCACAAGCACGAATATATATTTGGCTATGGCAATTTTTGTTAATAAATATAAATTTTAGTGAATGAAGTACTCGAGAGAGAATAAAGGTGAAACACTGAAAACAAAACTTAGTCTTTGTTCAGTGTGATTTTGCCCATGCAAAGAAAGGCATGTTGTCCAGGAATGGCTGGTACACACCTGTAATTCCAGCACTTGGAAGGCTGAGGTAGGAAAATCACAAGTTCAAAGCTAGCCTGGGCTACATAGTGAGACCCTGTCAAGGAAAAAACAAAAAAGAAAGCAAGGGAGGGAGGGAGGGAGGGAGGTGTCATTTCTACCATAATAGTGTTTTCCTACTAAAACAGTGATTTGGAGCACAAAAAATAATTCAATTAAATATTTATTTCCAGGGAAACTGAGATGAAGTTTTTAAAAGCAAAAACGAAAAGAGGTTTTGAATTGCTCCAGCATTTTCTTTATGAAAATTTGGGGCAAGTTTAGATGTGGAAATTTGGGGAAAGTGTGTATTCCATTGTAGGTAAAACAAGATGACAGAAATTTTGTACAGAGCAAAACCATGGCAGCTTTTCTAGCAACAGCAAAAGGTTAGGAACAACATAAATGCCACCACTAAAGGTCTGCTTAAACCCAGGGTTTGCTCCTGCATGCAACAAACTGTTTTGCAGTTGATAGGAAGCCTAAGGCACACATAAATGTTCAGCTATGGA
Source organism: Dasyprocta punctata (assembly GCA_004363535.1). Taxonomy (NCBI): domain Eukaryota; kingdom Metazoa; phylum Chordata; class Mammalia; order Rodentia; family Dasyproctidae; genus Dasyprocta; species Dasyprocta punctata. The sequence continues at coordinate 6,446 of RJWM01035702.1, forward strand.
AAGAGCTTGAAGAGATTTTAAATTTTAAAAACGGTGGGTACAGAACTACATATGAGGTATTATAGTATTTTATAAAAATAAGGACATGTGAATGTTTAAATGCCTGAATTATCTGTCAGTTTAGAGTAACTGCCTCTAGTTACTGGCTATTTAGTGGATGAGGGGGCAAATTTGTTTGTCTGTCACCTTTGCCCTTTTGTATCTTTGGAATTTTGCACCATGCACCAATAATACCTACTACCATCAAAAAATTAAAAATAGTGATTTAAAATGTCAAAAACAAAAATTAGAAATAAGTTATTTGTGTTCAACCATGCCCAGTAACTGACATCTGCCTTCAAATCTCCATGCAGACTCTGGAACAGTGCTCTATAGTCAACAATTGTTAAGTTATTGATTTAAAAGTAATAGCTCATACAAAATTTAACACACCATTCAAAAAAAGATCATTCAATATTTATCACTTCAGTGATATATTTTCAAAGAACTACACTCATTTTATCCAAGCTGAACAAACTACATTAAGAAAAGAAGTAAAATCTGTAAGACTTCTGAAAACTTCTAGAATCAACTTTAGAATGAACTACTTCCTAGAATGGGGTAATTTACTGTGATAGATTTAATCAATGAGTTATGAACATTATATTTATAATTACATTGTGTTCTGAACACGGAATATAGGAACTAGATGCCATCCACTGACTGCTCTTTCATGATTTCGGCATAAATCCACATATTCTAATAAGATTCTGATGTGTTTGTTCACATCTAATTGGAGAAAATAATGCTGTTTTCAATGAAAATACAGATAACAATAGAAAATAAATGAAATAATATAGACTCATATATTAGGAATTTTTACAGCTTGTATCTATATCCACCACCCCCCAAGTCTCATGTGGTCATAGGTGGAGCTTTTTGAAGGTGACTGGATCTGCTGGCTGTGATGCTAGGATCAAGGATGTGCTGTTGAGTGTGTCAAGGATGTGATTTATGGTGTGATGCTAGGATAAGGGTGTGAGATACAATGTAAGGCTCAGAAAGAGGATTGCTTATTGCTTGCTGCTTGCTGCCTGCTCTGCTTTACCATGCACTGTTTCTCCTCTGCAAAGCCCCTCTGCAAAGCCAGCCTGCCTTGGAGCCAACTATGACCTAAGACCTCTATAAACTGTGAGTTAAAATAAACCTTTCCTCCTTTAACTTTGGGGGTTGGGTATTTTGTCTCAGCAAAAAAAGAGAAGTCACTAAGATAAAAATTTTCTAAGGGAAGTGCAGGACTCTACAACTCTATCTAAGATAGAAAAGTAACACGGAAATGTTGTAGTATCTAACTATTAGCCTGAGGTTATTTCTTTAACCTTTTCCTCCAGGTATAGATAGTTTGGCACGTCTTAGTTACTGAAGACCAATTATGGTCTTGACTGTATTTGTGCATGTTCTTTAGTGTTAATTCTACTCAGTCCTCTCACATCTGGCAGACAGGTTCACATCCCCATCAAATATTCTCAGAATTCCCCTAAGAAGTTTGATTCCCACCCAATTAAACCACTTACTCTCCTAGCACTATACTTGAGGAGTAGTGAGAGTCCCTAACATGCCTTCATGCTACCCTCGGTCCCACTCTCAAAGCTACATGTGTCACTGTGTACCATTTAACTCTCTTAATGAGGAAGTAACTTTAAGTCACTTGAGGAGAATGAAATGAGGGGTCATTTTAATTTAAAAGTTATTCCCCTCCATAAAAAGGCAAGATTTGAAAACAGGTGAAATAGCCCTGTTATGGTTTGTGCTTGGATAATGTCCCAAACTTCATGCTGTTATGGAGGCGGCTAAGTCTAGAGTTTGTGATTGGTTCATTGTCTAGGGTTGGGATTGGCAGTGTGAGTGCTGCACCTGCCCAGGGGCAGGGAGATGACACACAGTATAAGGGAGGGAAGAGGGGTGCTTAGCCCATTTTGCCCTTTTTGCTCTTGTCCCTTGTAGCCACCATAAAAGGCTGCCCCTCAGCCACGCCACCCTGCCTTGGAGCCAGCTGAGTATGGACTGAAATCTCCAAAAACCGTAAGCTGAATAAACCTTTCCTTCCTTCACTTTGGGCTTCAGGTATTTTGTCTCAACAATGAGAGAAAAGTAACCAAGACAAACCCTAAGGATGAGATGTCAACCCCAGCACAGACACCTCAGGAGAAAATACATTTTTGTTGAAGAAAATTCACCTTTCTTCTAGGAAGTTCGCTTAGCTTTCCCTTCTCCTCAGAGAGACCTCCCAACACAGTGGAGTCTTGTTCTTCATCTCTCAACTGCGTCCTCTGACAGAGGGACACAGGCCCCCCAAATCTGGGACCTGGGAGAGCCACAGAGATACTAGGGAAAAAGTTACTTCCTGCGTATGTAAACCCAAGAGGTCTTCACGAACACACTCCATCAAACCTCACCCATGCCCTCAAGAGAAGACCATTCCCTGAGTGAAAGTTTTGACCCCTCCCCTTTCCACATGTGACTCACATAGCTTAGCCTTTCTCATGCTCTTAATGAGTGATCATTTTAACCTAATTTCACTTAAATAAAAATACCTTGCCTGTCAGTTGTCTGTTGCTGTGCAAATTTCTCCAAAAATTTAGTAGCTAACCTCACTCCTTATTTCTCAGAGTCTATTGGACAGCCAGTTAACAGGCCTTGGCTCATGCAACTGTGGCTGTGTGAGAGTCAGAGAGCACAGATGGTGTAAGACTGGCACTTCTCACCCATCCCCCAGGTCACCTAGCGGCCTAGCCAAGGATACTTTTTATGGCAGGAGCAAGGTCTAAGAAAGGAAAAATAAAGAAATGCCATGTGCTTCTTCAAGCTTTTATTTGTGCCAAGTTTGTTTTGTCCACTATCTAGGTCTCATTTCCAAACTTACAGTCAGTGTGATGTCATGACCAAAGGACTTAGATATAGGGAGGTGTGAAAAACTGGGTCCATCCATGCAATCATTGCACCTGGAGACAAGCAACGTGGGGTGGTAAAAATCTTGGAGAGTTCCCAAAACAGCCCAGCCTTAACCCCCATACTCTAATCACTGCCCCTTACTGTCAGAATTCAGTTGCTCTGCAGATCACCAGGTGAGACCTAGAGTCAGCCTGGACTTGAGTATGGCAGGGGTTGGCTGGGCTGTGAGAAAGGCAATTTCTGGCAGCACCAAGACTGGTGGCTAGAGCCCAGGAGCAGGATCCTTCCTCCCAATAGTTGGAAAAAGATGACCACTGCACAGTGTAGTCCAAATGGGGAGGAAATATGTACTCTGAGGGAGAAAAACTATGGTAGTCAAGTTGGGTACAGAGTGAGCAGGGTTGTTTTGAGTTCTGTATATGTTTCTAGAATTTGAATTCTGCCTGGTCTAAGGCCTAGGACGCGTGTAAAATTTCCCAAGCTGAGGGTGACTGTAATGAGCTGACTTAAAACTTCACCCCTGGGAGCTTCATCATGGAAGATATAGGAAGTTATGCTTAAAAAGCAAGTCACAGAGTCCCAAGGCTGAGGAGAGGCAGGGCAGGACAGAAGAGCTGCAGCAGCAAACATTACCACAAGGGCGAGCACAACCAGGAGAAAGAATAGAGCACAGCGTGTGAAACGTGTAGAAAACAGCCAAGAGGAGTGCTTGAGAGCTCACAGGAGATGCCCCTTCAGTCCCCTGAGGAAGTTTTGTCTGCAGAGCTGGGATCTGAGTAATTTCACTCATAGCGAACAAATGCACTAGGCTAATGCTTCTCAAACCATCTGTAGGGTTATGGTTCCCTAAGAGCTTCATGCACTCAGAGGAGGGGCCTTTGGAACGTGACTGCACCATGGGGTGCTATAGCTGACTTGCTGCTGGGAGGGATCTGGTGGAAAGAAGCAGGTCGCTGGGGAAGAGTATCTCTAGCTGGGACCAAGTCAACCTCTCCTCCGTCAAGTTGTGGGTGTTGGGGAGAAGGGTGACTAAGCATGGGAAAAGACAAGTTTCTTGTGTTTCTAAATATTTGCAGACCTAGACTCTTACAAACACTACAAAAATCAATAACCAAATAAACTTTTTTTAAAAAAACAGATAGACAAATAGAAAAGACAGACAGATAGATAAATGACAAGACCAACTATTTTATCACTAGATTCAAAAGACATAAAATTATTCTTAAATTATTAAAATAACTTTCTCTCCATTTCAGGATTACATAATTGGGAACTAGCAGCAATTCATCACTCAGCAAAGGTGAAAGAGTATTGCTGAATTAGACAGCTGTCAGCTTTTGTTTGATGATGTAAAAATCAGGTTTGAGCATCTACTATGTTTCTAAATTCTTTGTTCAGTGCTTTGTATGTATTACCTTTATTTTTTTGAAGTTATTCTCTCCATTTATAGATAAGGGCATCCAAACTAATGAAGCTAGGAACTCCCTCTGTACTGCATGTTTAGTGTCAGGCCCCAATGTGGGATTTGCTTATATCAATCGCCTCGTTCATGGAAACTGGATAAGTATAAACACAAGCACCTACAGTATTCTAAGGCTCAAATAAGGCTAGGAGGTGCCCAAGAAGTTCTCCAAACTACCAGAGTATAAATCCCCCTTGGTGTTAGTTTATCTTTGCTACTGCCATTGTCCATCCTTAAATGCCAAGCTTGAAGTTTTACCAGATTCGTTTCATGATTAGCTCAGGACTCAGAAGGCCACTCTGCTCTCATCCGCCCTATAGCTCTGCCTCAAAAGTGCAGTAATGCCCCTGATACCTAAAGCTTCAGGCGTTCTTGGCTTCATGACCTTTGAACCAGGATTAGAACTCAGAGCACTGAGACATAAAACCATCCATCAGGACTGTGACCAGCTCCTCACAAATTTGCTCTGAGTTTAGAGGCGGTGCTGTGTTGCATTGCATTGTGCGCTATTTCCTTTGTTTTTCACTTGTCCCCTCAGCTGAATGGAGTGAGCTGAGCCTGGATGACTCACCTCACCCTGTCTATGAATGCAAGTTCAAGGATGATGGGGAAACACTGGGGAAGCATGGGCTTCCCTTGCCAGCACCATGGACAGCAGTCTTCCCAGCGTGTGCCTGTGAGGGGCTGTTGCTACCGAAGGCCTCTTGACAGCAAGCCATAGGAAACTGTTCCCAGGGCTAATGCCCAACACAACCAGGGGATGAGGAAGGGGAGACGGAACCACAGCTGGTGGTTATACATATTGAGATGGGAAACAGAAGAGATGACTACCTTTCATAACCTTCCCTGCCAAGTGCACTCTCCCTCGCTGTACTACCACCTGAGTGAGCCTCAATGTTCTGCCAGACCACTCGTCTCATCATATAGGGAAACTGTGTATTTGTATATAGTTATGATCTGAATGTTTATATAACCCCCCCCAAAAAATCAGATGTTGAAATCCTAACTTCCAAGGTGACCAAGTTGGGAGATGAGGTCTTTGGAAGGTGATTGGTCATGAAAGCAAAGACAGCACAAATGAGATTAGCGTCTTTATAAAAGAAGGCCCAGAAAGAGACCCTCAACCTTCCCATCAGTGTGGACAGCAAGAAAACACTATTTATGAGCCAGAAAACAGACTCTCATCAGACACCAAACCTATCAGTGTCTTGATCTTGGACTTCACAGACTCCAGAATTGTGAAAAGTAAGTTTCCATCATTTCTGACTATCCAATTAATGGAATTTTTATCACAACACACCAAACAAACTAAACTCCAACAGAAGTCTTTTAAGACAAGGTCTTCCAGAACAATGCCTGGCCAACGATGGGCACTGAACAAGGGCTAGAGGGAACCAGTGCCAGCTGAGTCCAAAGCATGTGAGCCAGAGCAAAGCAAGTGAAAGTGCTGTGGAAATCTTGGCTCCATGTAAGACCTAAAAGTAGAAGTCAAGGGTTTAGAAACCCTCTAAGCTCTACATGTCAAAGCAGTCTTGCAGTGGCACCTCAGCAAAATAAACCACAATTATAAATGCCTTAAAAGTCTCTGTCAGTGTTATTATTAAGATCAAGATTACATAGTATGTGGAACCACTCAGAGCACTGAACCAGCTGCGATAAACCTGAGTACTTCATTCTCAAGAGCCATGTTAGCTCCCTACTCAACTTCAGACTTAACAGTGTCAAGCCCACAAAGAAGTTTGAATTCAGATATCAATGCAAAATCATGCCATTTCCTCACAAGATTTAGAATTTAAGGAAGAAAGTCATTTTCAGATAAAGATGGGCATATGGACAAAGAAAAGCAAATGCTGTCAGAAATCAAAAGGGGCTTCAGCTGAGACTGGACATCTACTCCAGCACCATGACTTCCTGACCAGTAATCCCACCATGTGTTAACCTGAGCCTAGGTATGGAGGACACCTGGATGACTCTCCCTGAACAAAGAGCAATTATCTGCATTTCAGCTAAACCTGGCGCTATCTCTACGTACTGATGTGTACAGAGCAGGCTCGGTCCTTTCTTTATCCCTGCAGTTGACTCTGAGCAATGTAAATAGCACTGGCTAAGGTGCTGAAGCATAACCTTTGGAGCAAGGCAACAGTTGCTGTTTCCCTGCCCTGTGACTCTGTCTTAGTTACTTTTCTCTTATTGCTGAGATAAAATACTTGACACCCAAAGTAAGGGAAGGAAAGGTTTATGTCTTACAGTTCTTGGGGGTTTCAGTCCATACTTAGTTGGTTCCAAGGCAGCGTGGCATGGTGGGGCAGCTGTTTATGGCAGCTGCAAAAAACAAGGCACAAACTGGCAAGAGAGGGAAGACGTGCCTTCTCCCCACCCTTATATTGTATGTCAGCTCCACCCCTGGGCAGGTGCAGCACTCACACCACCAATCCCAGTGCCAGACAACAAATTAATCATGGACACCAGACTCAGCCTTGTCCATGATTACATGAGGCTTAAGTGGGGGCCATCTGACCACACTATCGCAGACTCCCAAAAAACATAGTTGAGTCAGGTGGGATGAAGAGACACTGCTCCATGCTGTCAACTGGATAAGCTTTGGGATAAGAGGCTATGACTTCCCAGGGCAGAAAAGTTGACTCGTCAGAACTGAAGCACTGACCCCAAATCACTAGATGCTACCCTAGCTGTGTTATCTAGATTACTCTTTATGCATATCCTTCCCTCTGCATACTGCAGAGGGATCTCAGGCCTCCTACCTAGCCCAGCTCATAGTGCTCACACACTTCCTGCCATTCTCACAGTCACTCTTCCTCAAGCTCCTCCCTTCTTCATGAATGAATAAAATCCAGGTTTGGCCCTGGGTCGAGGCCTTTGCTCTGGTGAAAAACCATCTTGGCTGGACTTAGGACTCCCTTGGCTCCCCATAACTATAGATATGTCTTTCTGTCTTTATTGTCACCATGGGTTGCACTGGAAGTGGTAGATTAAAATCAACCTATTAGAGCTCCAATAAACTTTCCATGAGATTATAAATATAAACTTCCCAGACCAAGAGGAGGAACAAGAAGGATTCTCTATACCTAGGTGTCTACACTGGAAAAATTAAGACACCACCTGGAAGCCTGGGCACCAAAAACTGTTTCACTTCCAAGAGTCATAAGCCAATAGAGATACTCTGCAACTTCATAGGGGCTGTGACCTTCACAAGGAGGCTTATGTGCTAGCAAAAAGTGAACTTGTTAGTGTCACAGGAAACTCCTCTGAAAACTGACTTCCCTGCGCTTCTTGTGTCTGATCTACAGAGAATTAGCCCTCCCACAAGTGGGGCCTGTAACTATGCTAGGGTCATGTGGCTTGACCTTGCAGCCACAGTGATGGGCTCAGGGATGGGCACAGGGACATGCTGGCCAGGTCTCCTCCCAGAGGCCTCACACTGGAGTCAGGGCCACATGGCTCAGCTCTTTCCAGTAAATTACTTTTTCCACTTATGCCAATGTGAAGTGAGTCCCTGTTACTCTTAACCAAAACAAACTTGATCAAGACAGGAGTTTATCAAGTTTTTTAGGAACAAAAGTCTAGTATGTTCTTGGTTTGCAAGGCTGTGTTTAGATTGCTTTGCTGTGGACAAAAGTGAGTCTAATATCTGGAATTTTAAGGAGACTAATTTCTCCATTACTCCAAGTTAGCTGAGTTAAAAATACTGCAAAGCAAGCTCTCCACAACAGTCTTATGAACAAAATAACTTACTCTAGAAAAGTATATTTAGATGTAAAGTTTACTCAAATATATCTGAAGTACTCAAAATAGATACTAGGTACTTTCTTCTTACCCTAAAGCCATCATTAATTAGATTTTCAAAACATACTGTTTAGGAGTGTGTGTTTTCATTATCACTTCTGGATGCACTCTTTTATTGTGATTGAGTGAACTTCACACCCATCTATAATTTCAGTGCATCGCATATCAAATGAGAACAGGGCAGTGCAAATGGACCATCAGTCCAGCAGGAATGAATATTTCATTGCCATTTATCTTTAATTTTACAGCTATGGGAAGAGGTCAGTCTTGATGATCTCTATTTATCTGGTTGATAATGTAACTTGAAATATGAATCTATAAAAATGCTAAGTGTCTTTTTAGATTTCAATCTGCTTTTGGGTTTTGCTGTTGCTCCCTATCTTGGATGTTGGTGATAAGATATATTCCATTAGATATTTCAACCCAACTCCCATTCCTACATTGTCCTGAGTGATGGCTCTATGACCTTCTGAAAAGTCAGATGAGTTCCATCTTTCATCAAAGCCCCTGCTAAAAGTGCGGGTCCCTTAGATCAGCAAGAATTCATTCTTTCCCAAACTCCAAATGGCTCTGTCCCATTAAGCCATTAGCAGCCAACTGGAGGTTGTATTCTCAGCATTCATAAGTACAGTGCACACATGAAGTAAGGAGAACTGGATATTGATTCTCTTACTCTATTTTATAAAGCAGAGATCCAGGCAGAGACTGGCTTTCATTCTAATGGTCATCAGGTACAATCTAACCCCTAAAAATTAGTATCATAATGTAAGTGTCAGACTTGTGCAGGGCCACTCCTGACCTGTACTTCTCTGAGCAAATCACAGCAGGTCTATCTGTGCAGACTAGCAAAGGTGCCGCATAGGAGGGCTCTGCCGTCAGGTGCTGAGCTCGGCGAGTGGCCCCAGGGCTGCGTCCCATGTCCCACCCGCTCTATGAAGTGAGTGACAGGACTGTCACAGCCACTGCCTCTTCCTTTGTGGTTGAGAATCTACCTTCACTTATGTGTTCAGTCATGCATTTAAGAAAAATGATGTAATAAAAGTACACAATTGCTACTAACCTGGAAACTAACAATTTCAAAAGTGCCACATATTTTAGAACACTCATCTTGAAGTTCTTTTTCAGTAGACAGGTGGTCATGTCTAAAGGAGATAATAGCCAGAAGTTTATCTCTGGTAGTGCTCCTTTTCAGGGAAGGGTATCTACACATCACTGTGGTTTAAATAAGCATCCTCCAAAGGCCATGTGTTAGAAACTTGGTTCTCAGTTCCTGGTGTTAAGGGGGTGTAGAAGAAGTTTTTAGAGTTGGGACCTAACCCAGACAGGGCAAGATCCTGTGTCAAAATAAAACACAGGGCTGTGACTATGGCTTAGGGCAAAGGCCCCAAATTCAACCACAGTAACACAAAATAAGGAGGTGGGACCTTGAGGAAGTCTTAGGTCATTGCCCTCAAAGGGGACTGTGGGCCTTGGTCTCTGCTACTCCTCTCTCCTAACTTTCCAGCCACCTAGGGGGAGCCACTTCCTCTGCCATGGTGCACAATGCTACCATAAGCCCAAATCTATGGGACCAACCATCCACGGACTTAAACCTCCCAAACTGTAACCCAAAATAAACATTTCCCCTAAGTTGGATATCTCATATATTTTGTTTCAGTAAAGAAAATGAATACACAAATATAGTAAAGTACACAAAGTGTCCTAATCCCAAGTGTGAGCTTCAGTGATGTTTCACATCTAAAAGGCGTGATCACAGTGTATGGTGAATGTTTGCATTTTAGAAACTTTATTTCAGCAAAAGGCACATTGCCTTTAATCACCCTCAGAATAGTCCTCCTCATTTCAAACATGTTTTTCCCATCACTCTTGCCACTCTCTGAGGCAATTCTGAATTTGTGAGTGTCTTTACAAGATGTGGTTTAAAAAAACACAGTGGACGTGCCACCCAACAGAAAGGCAGGCTCGTAAACACATTCCAGGCTGTCGTCACCAACCTTATTCACAGGCTCTGGCATGGTGCAACTTCTGGCCCTCCCCTAAAGTCAAAATGAGCAAGAGAGGTAAATGTTTTAAATTAATTCTTGACATGGAGGCAACCACAAGCACATAACCGAAGACACAAAAGAAAACTTCCAGAGTGTTTAGAAAGGGCAAGGGTGACGGTGCTGTAGTCAGTGTCTGCAAGGGAATACATTTAACACAACACACATAATTTATAGGATTATTTTATAGTATTTACCCAAAAAGGCTAAAATATCATCCCTGGGCAAACAAGCATTATGTAGTTATAAAAATTAGTTTTCATGTTAGATTTTGAGCTTTCTGGAAGTGAAAACCTATGGGAAAATATGGTAGAATATGCAGCTTTTGCAAAAGGAAAAATATCCATTCCTCAGTGTTACGGATTACAAACTGGTGGTCAATTTAGCACCAGCTGAATTAATTCAGCTGGTGTTGAGTAAAGATGCTCCACCTGAAGAAAGTTGCCAGCATAAATAGGGACGTGGAGAAGAAGAGCCGGGCGTTGTGGGTTCTCTCAAGAGTTGCTGTTTCGAGCTGCTGGTTCTCCTGGAGGAAGTCATGCTGGCTTCCCCAATATGGATTCGGCCATTATCGTCGGAGGAGCTCGGGACTACATCGGTGAGAGTGGCTGTGGTTCACGTTGTGGGAACCCTGCTCCTCACATTGTGCATCGCTTCCTGGCTCCGGAGGGGAGGCTGTGTGCTGGAGAAGCTTGTCACACTGGGCTTCCTGACCTGTGCTCGACTGTTCTCCATCGTCGGAGGGGCGCGGGACCTCACCACCATTGGGGATGGCTGTGGTGCTCTTCAGCGCAGCCCCACTTCTTCTTTTGAGCGTGACTTCTCAGCTCCTATGTAGAACCCTCAACCCACTGCGCAGCTCCTTCACCCTGCTGGCATAGACTTTCTAGTTCCACCGCTGACCTTTGGCCGTCCCGGCACAGAACCTTAAATAGTCTGGCGTGAGTCCTTATTGTGGGCTCTTAGATTCCCAGTTGGAACTGTGGAAGGCATTGCCATGTGTTTTGGGTCTCTAGTGGGACTGTTGCATGATATTGCTGTGGGATCCAGGCCCTCAGCTAAATATCCTGGGTCTTAGTGTTGTGGATAGATTTTCCTGCACTTTCTTGTGTATAACTTTGGTTGACTATTATAAAACAGTATTACAAACTCTGTGTCCTGTACGCAGTTGTTCTCCCTGTAACCCCGGACTACAACACTCAGGAAAAGCAAAACTTTTGTTGGCACTGAGTTCCAAAGAAAGTGCTTCACATAGAGCTTCAGGTCACTGATTACTGAAAACAGCATTTCTATGGGAAATACATTAATAGATCTTCAAGTTGTTATTTTATATATTGCCCATAAGACTTGATGGCAGCCCAGTATGTTATAAAACAGTGTCACAATCAGAGGCATTGTCTGTGCATGTTTGTGTTTTTCCTTTTGTGGATCTTGGGATTGAACTCAGCACCTTTGCACCAAACTACAATCTTGACTCTTTTAATTTTTTGAGACAGGATCTCCCTAAGTCACTAAATTCCTCTGGTTTCTCTTAATCTTGTGATCCTCTAGCCTCAGCCTCCCAGAGTGCTGCGATTACAGGAATATGCCACCATACAAGGCCCTGGCTGTGTGTTTTTAAAAGAGGAAAGTATATTACATTACCATTTACTCTAAGTCAGGGGCCACAAACTATGGTCCACTGACCAAATGGGCTCACTCCCTGTTTTTATAAATACATATAACCTCCAACATATGATGACTTGACTTCAGTGATTTTTCTAACTTAAAATGATGCAGATTATGTGCAGACAACCATGCTGCTCTTAACTTTCAGTACAGGATTTAATAAATGGCATAAAGTTTTCAACACTTTACCATAAAACAAGTTTTGTGTGAGACAATTTTGACCAACTATAGGCTAGCATCAGTGTTCCAAGCATGTTCAAGGTGGGCCCGGGTACAATGATATGATTTCTGGCAGGTTAGGTGTATTAAATACACTTTTGACTTACTGTGTTTTCAACTTAGGGTGGGTTCGTCAGGACATAAATCCATCGGTCCACCATCTGCAGCTGTGTCAACAAGCGGCAATCTACAAGCTCCCTGTGGCTGTTTCCTGCTACCACAGCAGAGTGCACCATTGCTACTGAGACCATCTGGCCCACAAATGCCTATATTTGTTATTTGACCCTTTTCAGAAGTGTGCCAGCTATTATAGGTTGGATCAAAACAGCCCCAGCTGACAGTGCTACTGGGAGGTTGTGGAGATTTCAGGAGGTGGTGCCTAGCTTCAGGCAGCAGGTCATTGGGGTGCTGTGGAGGGCATATATTGCCCTTCTCTCTCCCTCTCTCTC
>RJWM01035703.1:0-18720 GCA_004363535.1 Dasyprocta punctata
TTTGTGCTGAGCTCCACAGTTCCTTCAGGCCAGCTTCACTCGCCCATTACTCTATTAATGCTCCATTACTGAAATTAGTGCTGTAATTGGAGGGGGAAGGGCCGCGGAAGGGGGCGCTCCTTAAAGGCACAGGTCTCACATAATCACATCACTGGCAGAGGCATGGAGAAACCCGCACGGGGGTCCCACAAATGTGGGGCTAAAGAGATGCCTTTGAATCTAGGGGCAGGAATGGGACAGCTATGAGGCTTCAGCAGCCAATCAGTGGTTTGGGGACTGCTGGAGGCCCAGCCCAGCCCTGAGCAGGAATAGCATACAGGTGCGCACTTGTCCTCAAGAGGCAGAACGCGCAGGTGCACACCTGTGTCCAGACTGCAGAATGCCCAGGTGTGCACCTTCCTGGTGAGGCTGAGGAGTCAGTGTCACTGTCCTCCCTGCAGCTGAACAGACTTGGATGCTCTGGCCCCATGGAAACACTCTCCTATCCAAACACTAAGCTATCCAAACTCACCCCATCTGCCACCAAGCCCTCCTCCAATCGCTCAGTCTTGGCATATGTGGTCGGGCCATTCACCTTGAGCCTTCCTGGCTGTCCTCCTTGTTTCTCCCCTCTGCCTGTGTATTCTTTCATTCCTTCCTCTTTGTTTCCAGCCTAAATGGAACCACAATCCACTAAGGACACCTCCATCCACCAATCATCCCCACTCCCTCTCTGCCTCCTTCTTATCCACATTCTGACTCATGACCTATTAGCTAAAATAAGTCTGGTTTCTCCCTCCCTAAGTATTGGTTCCTGACTTCCTCTTGTCTCCAGTACTCACCACCCACTGGGTTCTCAATTCTTTGGGGTCTGAGTTGCACCTTTTCCCATCTAGGAGACAGTTTTCTGAGAGCTGGGCTTGTGGCTTGTCCACACCAATGGCTGTTTCTCAGTTCTTGTTCTCCATCAAGTGAATGTCCCATCCTCGCCTTTACAAAGTATTTTCTCCCTCTTCTCTCTGACAGAACATTCACTTCCTACTACTGATTTTTAACATTTTTAAAGTTATTGGAGCTTTTGAGAACCTAATGAAACACACATACAAGTGTGCACATACCATTCATGACCCTCTAGGAATCCACGAATCTCGGGTTAACTACTTCTGCTTCTTTATTTCCTGGTATACTTGTGAATCCCTATTTTTAAAGCCATGTGTATCTGGACAACTCTCATATCCAAACTTCCAGCCTGGGTCTTTTTACCACTTCCTTGTGTTATCAGTTCCTTGATGACCACATCACAAACACCTCAAACAGACCTTCGCTTAGGGACTTGGTGACATCTTGCAAGCTGGAAAACTTGAGATCATCACCTCCACCCTTCTGATTTCCTTAACCTGTCTCCCTTAGATCTATTAGATGCCACATCCTGTGATTCTTCCTCTACCCATGACCCTCAAAATCATCTTTTTCCCACTGGCATTGATTCAGTTGGGCTCCTCCGCTTAGCTGGTCCCCTGGCCTCCAAGAACACTGTGCAAATCCATTCATGTCACATCACTGCTGCACTACAGAGATTCAGGAAGAGCAGAATCCAAAGCTCACAGACTTGGCAGGGTCTCACTCCATCCACTGCTTCATCACTGGCCCTCTTTGCAATGCATCTGATGGGTAGCTGCCCAGCATCTGCTCGAATGTCTCTAAGGGAGAGACACTGACTTCCTGCTTCTCATTGCCTGTCTCTGCCCACAGAAGGCCCACATCTCCCCGCAACAAGGATCAGCTTGACAGGTGTCCAGGCAGCTCTGTGACCACATTTCCCAGCCCACCTGCAGCCAGCTGGCTCTGGTGAAAAGGAGCAAAAAACCAAGTGTGTCAGTTCTGGGTGGGGTTTTCACCTGTCAGGCACACATTTCTCAGGTTTTGCGTCCTCCTCCCTGAAGCTGGCACTATAAGCTGCCTGAGTCCTGGAGACAGGAGCCACACATTGGAGATGACATGCAATAGTGGCAGGAGACCCCATCCCTGAGCCACCACACAGAACAGTTACTCCCGGTCAAAATGATCGCTCGCCTCAGGCCTGTCCCGTGAGACAAGAGTGAGCTGTTATGTTCCTTAAACGGCCAGCTTTTAAAAAGCCTCTTTAAACAATATCTTACCAAGTGCCCTCAGCTTGTGTCATAACCACTGAGCTTCCTTCCTACTCGAATACAAGTCCTCAGGTCTCAGCTCCACTGTGAAGCCCGGTTCTCTCCCTGTGATATCTTTCCCCACCCTCTCTGCACAGTGACCTTCACTCAACCTTCAAGACCTTCAAACATCACCTCTTCTTCTCAGCCAGCCTTCCATGGCTCCCCCAGGAATTTAGGAACCTGAAGGATTAAAGCCATTCCCTCATTTTTAACAATTAGGAATGTTTTTGACTGTAGCGAACCAAAAGTTCAACATAACCATGTTTCTAACCATGGCTCGATGTGCAAGATGCTTATTTCCTTAACAAGCAGTCAGGTTATCAGTGGTCTCGGGTTTGTCATGGTGGCTGAGATGCTAATATCTCTCTGTTTTGCTATATGTGGCTTACCTCTGAGTCACAAAATGGTTTTTGTAATTTTATGCATCACATACTTACACACCACCATCCCGGGCAGGAAGAATGGATAGGAAACAAAAGTTCTTCTCCCTACAGTACCTTTGACAGGAAGAAATGCCCTATTTGGTCACTGTCCTCAACCTGTACCCCAAACTGTCACAGCCATGTCTGGACCACATGCCACCTCTAGGATGGTCACTAGAAAAGGGCACCAGACTTGCAGTGACCAACTGAGACCAGCCCTAACTGAGCCACCATGGCAGAGCAGATTCAGTGGAAATAAAACTGAACCACTGTTTGAAAAAGAGGGGAAGGGACAGTTATCAACATAACTAACCATAAAATTCACATAGCCATTACGTGCCACACATGTAATTCATCATTGTAGTGTTCTATAAAGGCACAGACTCGATCTACCTCACATTGGAAACTTTTTTTTTTTTTTTGGTCTAGCACACGAGGGTATTTAAAGGACATTTTTAAAGGATAAACGAAGAAGTCCACATCTCCTGATTCTTTTCCTGACTTCCCAAGAGCTTAGCACTCTTGTCAGAGCCAAAAGTTGGCTTGATGAACCTGCACAGGAAAGGAAACACTGAGGGGACTCAACACCACTTCACCTTGGTGTGAAACTTCAACAGAATGAACCTTGATCATTCCCAGGAGGCCAATATTATTGTAAGGGTGTGCAGGTGAAACACTATTAGTGTCTCACATCTCTTTACCCTTCGGTGCTGCTGCTGAAACCAGAGGCAAAAGTGCTAAAATGTAACTGGAAAAGCTGGTCTCAGGGCACTTCTGTACAGATCAAAGTTGGAAGGATGAGAAATCTCACAGGGTTGTTCCTGTGCGGCTAAAGGCTATGTCTTGGGCTGACCTGGTGAAGTGGCTGTCCTTCAGGGTGCCCTCTGGGTCCTTGGAGAGCTGCAAAGTCACACCTTCTTGAGGAAGGAAGAGTGACATCTCCCATTGCAGGAATAAGGCCCTACTAATGATTTTCCAAAACCTGCACTTGTATGTAGGCGGTGCTGTTCTATGGTGGGAGCAAACATCGGCAGGCAGAGGGCTGCAGTGAGGACTGAATAGCATCACTGTGTCTGAGGTGCCCTACGAAAACAGATTTGCAAAATGAGTCCCCAGCATGGTGTGGACTCCACAGTAGAATCAGCAACTGTCAACTGCTTGCTGTGGAATCAAACAATCCTTCATACTCTAACCCTGGCAATCAAGACAGTGATAGGCAGCCCACTCTAAATACAGTCTAAATGTTTTGTCTTAAGTTATATATTCATTTAGCTCAGCAGCACGGTGCCTGCCTGGCAAGTGTGAGGTCATGAATTCGATTCATGGTACAAAAAGAAACATATATTTACCAAGGTGTAAGATGCAAACTGTGATAGTTGAGCTTGATTGTGTAAACTTCACTGGTTTGGGAGCCACCCCAAGACTGGTGGCGTGCACTTCTGGCTGTGCCTATGTGAGCTGTGGAGGTGTGACCTCAAGTACCATATCACCCTATATTTGTGAGTGCCGGGTATTTTGTCCCAGCCACTGAAAAGCTGACGGATACAGAGGGGATGGTTTCTTGTCCAATTAAGAAAGTGTTTATGGCTTTACACTGTCACAGATGGGGTCCTCAGGTCCAGAATGGAGATAATTATGGAACAGTCTGGGGACAAAACCATAGATCTGGGAGTCTGAAAAACAGATTCTTGCTCTGAAAGATTTAGATCTTTGAGTCTGTCTCCTAATTACTTAGGGTCCCAGTCTCCACTGGATTAAATAACATTTTACATCTAAAGTTCTGTATTACTTTAATCAGCTATATTCTATTCAATTGCTTAACTGAACCACTGACCAAGAAGTGGAACAGAATACTCTCTATTTTAACAGTCTCTTGATTAATTTACCTCTTGAGAGCAGAGAAAAATGGCAAAATTCAAGGTCATCTCACACTTCACAGTTATATCAATAGGACTGACATTCTTACCACATAAGGGTTTAAGAAGCTCTAAAGTCTGTGTATTATTTCCATCCTGGGACACAATACTCAATATCCCTGACTTGAGGAAAGGCTCAATTTTTCAACTGGCTCCAAGGAAGGAACACCGTGGCACAAGGGCATGGCAGAGCAAAGATGCTTAGTTCATGGTGGCTAGAAAGCAGAGCAGAACAGTGCTATAAAGGAAGTCACCACAGAAAAAAGATAGTCTCCAAGGTCATATGCCCACAACCCACTCCCTTCAGGTAAGTTCACCTCTTCAGAGCCCATTCAGCTGTGAGCACATCAGCAGGTCAGGTCTGTGCCACTGCAATCCGATCACCTCTCCAAGAGTCTTTATCCAGTCAACTGGCCAATCACAGCTCACCAGCATGCATCCCTAAGGGAAGTCCTTCAGAGTCTGCCATTACCTACACAAGGTCCTTTAAAGCTGTTTCTTGCAGCTGGACCTGCTCATGTGCTCCAACAGAAGAAGTGAGTGCATGCCTGTAGCAGCATGTTGTGCAGCCAAATGTGAAGATCTTACCAGCAGTGCTGGTGGTCCGAGCTTTCTCAAGATCATGGCATGCATGATTCTGGAGGGCTCACGCATGCTCACCAGGGCCTTACCTTTGAGACAGCTTGTTCAGACAATAGTGAAGCCCTGGTCAGTTGCTAAGGATCAAGGCTGTCCAAAATAGCATTCTTCACTGGACTGGAACACTGTCTTCTTCTCACAGCTTGGGGTTCTGGAGATCTGCATCCTATATTTTTTTATTATTCACCACACTGATAATTACTAAGACCTCATATGTAATAAGCCCAACATTGAACCAGGGATACAAAAATGGTTAGGCCATGGGCTCTGCCCTGGAGATGTCCCATAGTTTAGAAGCACCTGAATACAGCTTGTTCTGTTCCAAGGAGGCCATGCAATGCTATCCACCCTCTGCCTGACTGATAGGGCCTTGGTGTGGAACAGCATGTGCAAAGGCACAGAAGCATGCAAGAGCAGTAAGGTGCTTGAACTAAGCCCATCCATTTCCTCAGCTGTTTCAATCCATGTCTCATAAATCTTGAGATTCACTAGGAGAAGTGAGAGCAACATCAGCCCTTGCAAAGTCCCAGGTTTATGCATCCCAGACTATAGCACCTTGCTGTCTATTCCACCACCATCAACCCATGAGAACAGAATACAGTGACAAAGTCAACCTTGATCCAAGTACGAAGTGAGTAATGGCTAAGTTTGTCTCTTTGACCTGCATTTCTGACTCCCTTCCCCAGCTGCTTCTCCCCACCTCTCCTTCCTCTAACACTAGCTGGTGACAAGTCAATGTGCATTCGGGCCCATTTGTTCCCCTATTCAGAGCAATTGCTGTGTGCAATGAAAGTCTGTATCTGCTTCTGCCTGGGTCTTAGAGAATGAGAGGCATAAGTATGAGGAACATGCCAGGGCAGTGTTATCCTGTGTCCCCAGTTCACTTCCCTAAAGAAGATACAGACCCACTGAGTTTGGATGGCAAAGTGGATGGAAACTTTGAACTGTATCATTGCCAGGAAGAACCCCAAAGAGAGACAGCCAAGCTCCTCAGAAATGCAAAGGTCATGCCAGTTGGTGATGAGGAGGAACAGAGAGTACTTTTCACATTTCCTTAGGTGGTTGGTGGTTGGCCTAAAGTTATAGTACTAATTGCAAAACATCAAACAAACTAAAAAATTAAATTCCACCCTAGGAGCTCAAGTTAAAAAATTGGCAGACTATTTGGGTATATGCAATACAAAAATCTGGCTGGATTTGGAACCTAAGAATATTAGATTTAATTGAACATTTTTGAGTACATATTGAAATGATTAAACTGCTGCTTATTGCTAATTTGCTACTTAATTGCTAAATTACACCATTGATTATGAATTTTAAAATAACATTAAACCATCCCTATATTAAATGTTTTTGCTATGACAGATAACCTTAAATATTCTGTCAAATCTAAATCTGATATTTTAATTTAGATGTTTGTATCTCTAATTTTGGAGTAGAAACCCCAAGTTAGAGTTGAGCTGTGTTGCACACTTGGCTTTGGTTTCTCCCTCCAAAATAATTTTCAAGTTTACTGTATATTGTCACAGCTTGATATCTGTCTATCACCATTTTAATTTTTAAAACATTTTTCTCTAGGTTGAGGAAAAAATTCTCAAGTTTTTCCCCCATGTTACTGATGCAATGTTTTGTAAAGCCTACTACTTTCCTTTCCTCCCTCAGCTAGATTGAATTTTACTACTGAATTTTAGGATTTCCTTCCATTCTCTTCTTATTTGAACCAACAACTTTTACACATGGGCTTCGTCTCAGCCCGTTCTGGTTTTGAAGCTTCCTGTTCTTGTTTCATGGAGGCGGTGCCCAACTCTTAATAATTGAAGACAGCAAGAAGGATTCTTCCACAGTTCTTTTCCTAGCAAAATAATAGTTTAGCATGCCAATCATCAGATTAAAAAAAACTCCCTTTCCTATAGCTTTCAGGATCTTTCTCCAAGTCCTTTATTGATCTTTTCTATTCATTCATTCATTCAATCATTCATACTCCTTTCTATGAGGAAAGAGTCCTGCATGAGCCTAGGTTTCTAGCAGCCTGCATCACTGCATATTCTGGTGCTAGAATCTGCCATTCTGAGGTACAGAGTTGACAACTAGCTACTCAATGTAGGACCATAGCACACTGAGGTTAATGCTGCTGGACTGAAGTTAGATACTCCTTGCTCCAACTATCTGACTGTGTGGATAAGAGGCAGGTTTTTACCATCTTTTGTGCACTTTAGAACACAAAAGATGACATTCTTAACTCAGAACTGTGCCCAGAGCTCTTACTCTTCCACTGGCCTCTGCTGCTTCTCTTTGAACATCTGATCCAATGTGCCATGAGCTGCCTGAGTCCCCCTTGCTTTGTGGGACCTGCCACTTTGGAGCAGACACAGATCAGGGTGATCTGAAGGCAGCCATGTGACAGGCAGAGGATAGCAGTGTGCAAGAAAGAACAAGATTCCAGTGTCTCTGGTGCCTCAGAAAATGGTGGTGGGGGAAACAGTTCTTGTTTCTAGGCCTTGTCTTGTGATTTAGAGAGAGGGACATCAGGAGGATCATGTCCCAGTCATTCTCTATTATGGTTTATGTCTAGATATCCCCCCAAATCCTCATATGATCATAGGTAGGACTTTCCAGAGGTGGCTGGACCTAAAGTGTGTGATGCTGGGATTAAGTGTGTGATGTTGGGATCAAAGGTGTGTGGTTACTAAATTAGTCTACTGACTAGTTTGGCATAGTTCTGGTAGTGAATAATGGAAAGGCCCACCCTGGGTGAGTGCTAGCTGAGTAGCCTGGATAAAATATAAGAGACAGAAAAAGGGCTAGGGTGGTTGCTTGTTGCTTGCTGCTTCTTCACTACTTGACTGCTTTGCTGCCTTCTGCCCACCATGAACTGTTTCTCCTATGTGATGACCCTCTGCCATGCCGCCCTGTCTTTGAGTCAGCCAACTATGGACTGAAACCTCTGCAGACCATGAGCCAAATAAACCTTTCCTCCTTTAACCTTGGGTGTCAGGTATTTTGTCTTAGCAATGAGAAAAGAAACTAAAACATTCTTCTTGGGTCTGGGCTATTATACATTGCATGCTCCAAAACTATTTCTCAATCCCTTCCTGTCACCTGAAGATTAACAACAATTCTCCCAGCATTGACCATATGGTCTGCTCTTGTTTCTTGTTTGTTTGGTTGGTTGGTTGGTTTTGGTTTAGGTTTTTTTTTTTTTTTCTTGGTCTGGTCACCTGCTTTTGTGTTTGCATTTTCATGAGTCTCCTATTTCGATTTGGGGGATACATACCAAGGTTCATAACACCAAGTTAAATCAGAAGTCTTTACTTCTGAATTTTAGGTTTCATTGAATTTTTGTTTTAACTTTTCTTCCCAACTCAATAATCATTATAAACACATACAACTGTTTAGACATTTAACACAGTGACCATGTTTTTGGCTATTAACATACAGAAGACAGTATTCCTACACTAAATGGTCCCTACCTGCTGCACCTTTAAAATCAAAATCGTTTTGGGTTTTTTTTTCCTCTCTCATTCCCATCTTTTTTCCCCGTAACACTAAACCCTGAAGCCAATACCTTAGTACTAAGCAACCACCCTAGCCCTTTTTCTTGTTTGCTTTCATTTTGAGACAGAGTCTCACTAAGTTTAAGTTGCTGGGGTTGGGTTTGAACTAGCAATCTTCCTGTCTCAGCTTTCCAGAGTGTGAGGATTGCTAGCATGTACACCATACCCACCTCCTCCTTCATCCTTAAGTGAAGTAACCATTTCTCACAGGTTCCAGCTAGAACCAATCTGTCCCTCACCTTAAAGGCTAACATGAAGCCTTTGTAACTGACATTGCTTGTTTCTAATAAAGAAGAAACAAAAACTCAAGTGGAAAGAAAACTGACAAAGAGGTCTAATGCAGGCACACTGCTAGGTTTACCCACCAAGTGGTCCTTTGTCCTGTTTGAATTCCTCCAGTGACAGGAAACTCACTACTTCCTGGGGCAGTGAATTCCATCCCTGGGCAGATCTGATTGTTTTGAGTTACTTCCTATACTGAGCTGATTTCACCTTTGCATCCCCTCCTATTGTTTCTGGTTCCACCACAAATGGAGTCAAATCTGTTCTGTCCCCAAATGAGCATCTGCCAGATACCTGAGTGCAGGTTCTACGCTCCTTCCTGCCCCAGATTCTTCTGTGGCATAAACAGATGTGGCTCCTTCCATCACACCTGAAACTTCCTGTAACGGATGGGGGGCACCAGGAGCTCTTACTTCAGCTAATGCAAAGCAGGAACAAGGTTGAGTGCTAAGGGAGAATGCCCATCCCATCGACCAGTCCCAGGGTAACTGTCATCCCAGGAGGTGATCAGGAAGAGGTCACTCCTGGCACAAGTGACTCTCATCAAGGACGTGAGATGGAGGAGTCTAAAACAGAAGCTAATTCCGAAGGCAAGAGCATGTGGGATGCGGAAGGAACATGGCAAAGGACATGGTCACTAACCCGCAGCCTGTGTGCTTGTGTGTGAGGATTACAGTGGAACACAATGCTGAGTTTATTATTGCTCAGACATTTCTATTACTTTCATTAGAAAATATCAGCATTAGCCAAGTGCAGTGGTGTACAGCTGTAACCCTAGCATCTAGGAGGCTGAGGCAGGAAGATTGAAAGTTTGAGGCCAGCCTAGTTTACATAGTGAGACCTAGTCTCAAAAAAAAAAAAAAAGATAAAAGATAAAATTCATCTGACTTATATTTTGGACGCTTATATTTAGTTATGAACTAGCATCTGTTGAACTGCTAAGAATTCAATGATTTTAACTAAGCATGGATAGAAGAACAAACAGAGTCAGGAAGGGCGCCGGAGCTGGAAGGGGAGGGAAGTACATTCTGGGATTTATGTTAAAGGTTCCCAAAGGTCCCTACGCCAAGGTGGCAATTACAGGTCCCTGTTTGGCTCAGAGCTGCAACCCAGCCCTAGGAGGAAGCAGCTTGCCCTGTCCCTGGCACCATGCATGCCTTCCCCGCGGGGAGCCCCCCTTCCAGCAGGTCACGGGGTCCACGTTGTCACCTTGAGCTTCAGAAGGTGGGCGGGGCCAGTGTCGGCCAGGCGGGCGGCTGCAGAGCGCTGACCCCCCCAGGCGCCGCGTGGATAAGCTTGCAGACAGCCGCCAGGCCCTGCTGATAGCAGGCACATAATTGGCACATGTTTAAAAAAAATTAAAAACCTCTTGGATGGGAGTCTTTCCTAACAGCATCTGGCGGGAGTGCCGGGGAGGAATTTAATCAGCAGGAGTTGTTTAATCTGGGCTCGGTGCAGAGCTCGGGATGAACTCCGCATCGCGCCACCCCTGTCTGGGGAGGACATTCAATTTGTTAATTCTGCAGCCGGTGAGAGAGGTCAGATAGGAAAGTGACGATTGTTTTCTGACGCTCCAACCCCTGCCCACATCTTTCTAATTAATCCTTTTAGGAGCTGTGGAGAGAAGAGGGGAGGAAGCCAGCGGGAGAGAAATGGATGGGAAGACAGTGCCCCACTCCTGTCCTCAAATGGGAGGGTGTGGGGGCTGGAGGGGAACAGAAAGGAAGGCTAGGCTGCCTCTGCTGTCTTCCACACAAAGAAAAACAGATGCTGGAGGAGATGGTGACCACAAGGGCCCCCGCTGTTCCCCCAAGGTGACGTCTGTTTAAACAGGGAGGAGGACACAGGGCTCTATCGCTGGTCTTGGGCAGCCATCAGGAGCCGTGGAGATGGCAGGCCTTCTCATGGACGGGGCCAGCCAGGGCGGGCGTGACCAGTGGTTAAAGGCCCCTGGTCACTGACTTGAAGAATGTCCCCCCAGAGCCAGGACCCTAGGTTAGTGTCTGCCCCCTGCAGGCCCCGTGGCTCCTGCATGCCTGGAGGCTGTCACTGGTGTGTAGCTGTCCTCTGTCCGCTGGTCTTTCTACATCATTTTCCCTTCTTTTCCACCCCATGACCCTCCGCCATGGACTCCCTTGTTCCTCAGGGTGGGTCAACCGCGCGAGCCCCATTGGCCAGGAGGTTGTAGTGGGCGGGCCTCTCCTGTAGACGTTCCTGTTGCTGTTGGCCCAGCTTCCTGTTGCACTGTCCTGCTTCCCCTCCACCCACTGGCCACTTAGTCACTAGTGTCTTTGTGCATGAACACACCTGAGAGTGTCCCAGCTGAGGATGTTCCTTCCTGTTGCAACGTCAGTACCCATGTCCGATGGACAAGCAAGTCTGAGCTTGCATCTGACCCTGTTCATGGTAAGGACACGAGGAAGCCATATAACCTGTGAAATAACCCAAGCCAGATGCCAGCAGTTGCTTAGTTAATACCGACTTCTTTGCTTATAAAATCCTTAAGATGGGAGAGACACAGAAGTCAGTGCAATATGAAACAAAGGACTGCAATGAACAATTGAATCATCATCAAACTGAAGATATTGGGACACTGTTCCTGCCATGGTGACCCCAGCCAGGAGCCTCCTCTGTCCGAGCGCTGTCCAGCTGTGGCAGGCCTTGGGCATAGGGTGTGTGCTCTCATCTACACGCTGTAACCACTCAGCTTTCACCACAGTCACTTAAGGACTGATGTCTTCATCCTGAAAACGTTGCTGGGTGCCCTGATGGGTGCCAGGACTGTGAATTACTCCAGGGACCCAGAGATTACTCAGTTATAGCACCAGACCTCAGATGCCCCTGTTTCCTGGGGAGATGGGCCCTGAATATGTAACTCTGGTTCAATAATGTCAAGCACCAATTTGGGTGGAATTCCTTCCACAACTGTGTGTGCGTGGGTGTCAGGGGAGGAAGTTCTGGGAAGGCAGATTCTGTATTGTGTCACCCCTGCCACCCCCGAGGGGGCAAAGACAAGACCCCCAGGACCCATGCAGGGAAGTCTAAAGGGCTTTCAAAGATGGGCATCCCAGAAAATAGGGATGAGCCTCTGGAAATCTGCTGACAGCCCACAGTGGCTGGTATGTGAGGCTTCAGGTACTGACAACAGGGTGATTCTACCAGAAATAAGGAGCACTTTGAAAAAGACAGAGATCTGAAAACCTCCCTGAGAATTTTAGTGTTGATTCTGGAAGCAAAAGAGAAGAATCAAGCATTTTTCATGCTAAGTTTTTTTGGGTAGAAAATGCTGGCACAAAGTGTGTGTTTTTGGTAATCGCCTCTGTCCCAACAGTAGAGCCTTCCCTCTCCTCACCTTCCAGAGAGAGCATTGCTTCCAGAATGTAAATGAGACAAGTCCAGGAGCCTTCCCACCACCTCCTGGGGCCACAGGGGAGGAATCTCACTGTCTTTGCAATTCAATGGCCTGGGGCCTCTCCCCAAGTTGAGAGGAGGTGTCTCCTGTCTTTCTTTGACCCTTTGGATCTTTCTCCTCTCTTCCTCCTGGACACACAGCCTAATCCACAAGAAGCTTTTCCAAACTACAAGAGAAATCATAGTCTCCTAGCTGTTTTTATTTACACATCATCCTGCAGAAATCCCCAAGAAAGGAAAGCCTAATGGTCTGATGACCTGGTCAGAAAGCAGAGAAGTCAGGGAGAGAAAATACAAATAAGTACATCCATGAAATATCCTGCCTAGCACCTGTTGAAGGTACTGATATTATAATAAAATAGGGCAATCTACATGCTGAGTATGTCTGTTGGAGTAATTATATGTGCTTTTGGCAAAAGTGCCCAAATAACCGAAATGATAATAGGACTTTTTAACTTGAAATGAAGAAGGAATTCATTAATTCCTAATATAGCATCTGCTAGACAATTGTCTTAACACAGAGCACAAACTAACTCCTTGGTGCAATGGTCTTAGACTTCAAGAGTTTGCATTTCATCTCTGAGTGCTATGACCTTGGAAATTCTTTTGAAGATTTCCCTAAGCCTTAGTTTCCTTGTCAATAAAATGGTGTTATCGTTTAGCCTTGTGAAGATCAGTTCATAAAAGGGCTTGGCAGAAGATATGCATTGAAGAAATCCTGTCTGGAGAGATGGGGGGACAGCAGGACAGGCTGACAGGTACACAGGTCTCTTGATTTAGTCTATGAGTGTCAAATGCCTCAAAGGGTTGTTTAAATGTATATTTTTCTTGACACCACTGTGTGAGTTTGCACTTTGGAATAACATTTAAGCCTTTCATGAGCTCTCAGTCAAGTGTAACTTCTACACTAAGGTCTCAACTGAGGTCCCTGCCCTGCATCTACAAAGACCGAGGGTGGGGAGAGAAGGCCAGGGTCAACTGCCTCACTATCAAGTGTAAGGGCAGCACATTCTTCCCTTCATTAGCACCCACTTGTGCCTGCCAGGACAAGGCCAATCAGCTGCTCCTGCCATCTCCAGCAAGAGAGGTGGCCCTGGAGACAGGCAGCTGGGCTCACACAGAGAAAGAGTGGGCTTGCAACTTTCAGGAAAGGCTAGCTCTCCTGGCCTCAGGCCTTCCCACAAAGGGCAAAGACCCAGCCTGAGGACCAGGCAGACAAGTCTGGAGGAGCAATGGGGCCACTACTGATCACAAGAAAATTGCTCTTCAGGGTAGCTAGAGGCCTCTGAAGTCGCAGGAGAGCAAACCTTTCCAGTGTAGTAGTCAGCAAGGGAGGTAACTATACTGAGCGAGGAGTAGCAAACCGTGAGCTGATGTGGGAGGGTGAGAGATAGAGAGGGTTCCACCAACTGCAGCCTAAACATAGCATGTGACAGGGCACTGGGTTCATCGGTTTCCCAAAAAAAGTTTGACATTTAAATATTCACGTGAAAATGTGTGTGATACATGAGCTCTCCCATTTAAATGTTCACACGTTGATGATGATCGTCGCACTTTTGAAGCACTCTGTAGGTCAAACAAAGCATGTTTAAAGGGTAATTACCAGCTCCCAGACTGCCAGTGTCTCAGTCAAACGCCAACCAAATCCAGGCCATGAGGCAAAGACGTCAAGAGTCAAAGCTATAGTCGGTGGTAAAAATCACAGAGGAAAATGCCACATTTCCAACATGAAGAGCACCCGGATCTGGAGGCAAGTGCAGATTACCAATGCACACAAACTGGTAAGTGATGGGATCATGAGGGAAGTTTTAGTGAGAAACAGTTTAATGCTGACAGATCCTGTCTTGTGGGCATGAAGCTATGTTCCAGGCATTCCTTCTAGTCACCCTGCAGACTGAGTCAAATCCACCACTGTCCTGTGTATATAACAGGCCAGAGGATTACCGTTTTGTAGATGGTAATAATGAGGTTATAGTGGTAATCATTTTCATGTATTTGGGTTTTATCATATTTTAATTTCCTAGGTTATGAATCCAGAAGTAAAATTATACTTTCATTTGACTTTGGCTGTGACTCAACTTCCACCAGAGACTGTACCAGGTGTCAGGTAGTGTTTACACAATTCTTCATCTGCTCTTATACATTTAAACCTTTTTGTAATTAGTTTAAGGTCATGTGACTCTGGTCAGTAGGCTGTGAGTAGAAATGGAACACTTCTAAGATACATAAGAGAAATAAGTTTCCTGTGTCTCTTTTCTACCTACCAAGCCAATACTGAAAGTCATACACTGAAATAGTAGCATGGACCCCCGAGTCACCAAATGGAGGAGACCAACCATAAACAGCCACTGGGTTTGTGTGAATGAGACATAAGCTTTTGTGTTAAGTCATTGAAATTTTCAAATTACTCATTATAGCAGCATAGCCTAACTTAGCCTGATTAATGTATAATGCTATCGACAATAAACATAAATATCATTTATATTTGTATCTCTAGTATTTGTCACTATCATTTAAATATTTACTTAGCATATGAAGAGATGATATATTGTTCCTCAATTTTGTTTAATATTGTTGAATCATTTGTAAGGTTGAGTATTTTTCATGTCTGTTAGTTTTAATTCCTATTTTATAAATTATCAATTGCTATTTGATAAATGATTCTATTGAGTTCTAATATTTTTCTTTTTAAAAATATTAAATGAGCCCTTTGTGTGATAAAAATATTAAGCCTCTGTCAATAGAGTTGAGTAAAAATATTTCTAGTGTATTCGTTGTCTTTTTATTTGGTTCATTTTAATGGCAGTTGAAGTTGTGAGCATAAAATCAGTTATGGTTTTCACTTATAAACTTTTTAAATTACTTTAAAAGTTGAAAATCCATCCTCAACAAAAGTCTGAGATACTCAAATTTTCTGAACTGGCTCTAAATTTGAATTTGGATTTATTTTGGTTTATAATAAAATGATGGTCTAAAATAGTACTTTATGATAAAATACTTATCAATTATTCTTTCTTTTTTTTTTTCAGCACCGGGGATTGAACTCACAGCCTGATGCCTGCCAGACAGGTGCTTAAGCCACTGAGCCAAATTCCCAGCCCTACTTAGCAATTATTCTACATATTTATATATAATATTATCTGTATTCTAGATTAATTTATAAAACCTGTTTTATGAAGTACTTAATTTAAAAGTAAAATATTACTTCTATGCTATCCTGCTGAGAGAGCTTCAGTGTAATTGAGACAGTGTCTCAAAGTTTAAATTACTGTAACTTTTCAGTGTGAGAATGTCAGGAAAAGGTAGGAAGGTTTTCTCCTACTCCCATGCTTGTCTTCTTTAGTATCATCTTTTATCTTCCTGGTTTACCTTCTCTATCAGGTGAGATTTTGAATTATTTTATCATGATCCCTGCAAAGCATTCTGTACATATTTCACTGGATTTGCATCTTGCTGATATATTAATGGGAGAGGATGACATATTCATGATATTTGATCTTTCATTTAAGACTATGATATGTCTTGCCATCTTTATATGTAATCTCCCTGGTAACAACAAAGAAAATTGCTATAGAATACGTATGAAAAAGTAAAAAGAGGATAAATTGCGTCACTGCAAAAAGTGAACTAACCATGAATGACAACAAGAGGGAAATGAAGAACAAAAAGTTATAAGATACAGAGAAAATAAATGCAAAAATAAGTCCTTCCTTATTGGCAACTACTTTAAATGTAAAAGGCATCAATTGGCAGAATGGAAAAAAATAATAATCCAACTGAATGCTGTCCAAAAGATATTGATTTTAGATCTATTGAAACACTTTGGTGAAAGCAAAAGAATGGATAAAGCTACTCTACGCAAACACAGATTAGGACAGTACAAAAATTTGAAATCTAAAATGTTCCAAATCAGAAATATATTGCTATTTATTATATGTAATAAGTATCAACATTGTACTACAAGTGGAAAAGTTCACACTATGAAACTAAGGAACAAATTGTTAAACATATTCTACAAAATTACCTTTAGGTTACATATATAAGGTATAGATATATATGAAACGTAAATGAATCTTGTGTTTTGACAAGTCTCCCATCCTCAAGATACCTCATTATGTATATACAAATATTCTAAAATCTTCAAGAAAGAAATACCAAATCTGAATACTTCTGGTCCCAAACTTTTTGGGTAAAAGATACTCAAACTTGTAATTTATTTTTTTATTTTCTTTTTTTTGCAACACACACTAAGAAATTTAATGAAACAGAAAGTGAACAATGTATATTGGCAGATTACAATGAAATGTAGCAAAGAATCAGAAACAGAAGGCAGAATTATAATATATTGGGACATAAAAGAATACATTTATAATATTGTAGTCCAAATAAAACATCTAAACAGAAAAATTTTAAGAATGTGAAATAAATAAAAATAAGAAAATAGTTTATCAAAATTTAATCATGCACCTATATAGGATTCAGAGGGAAATTTATATTATTCAATGCATAACTGAATAAAAAATTTCATTACCAATACACTAAATTGTCTTGTGTTTTTTAAAAGATTTCAAGACCTATTTTTTTCAAGCAGAAACAAAAAAATGTAATTCAAAAAGCACAATTAAATCCAAATATCAAATAATAAACATTCTTTTTCTCTAGCTGTCTCAATTAATTCAAACTTGTAATTTAAAGGGAGATGAAGTGACTAATATCAGATGGACTTTAAGTAAGAAAGTTTGCAAGTCAATTCTCCATGCAATACAATATTTATAAAAATAAATGCACCAAGCATCATAGCTCCAAAATGTATGGAGCAACTATTCCTTGAACTAAAAGAAGTTGAATGCTATAGTGGGAGATTTTAGTACTACTATAATTCCACTTCTGCTCATCAGGTAGAACACCAGACAAAAGATCAATAAGGAAACAAGACTTGAACAACACCCTGTGCAGAATTCACAAGTAAAAGCAAAAATTTTGTCAAATGCTTCTGTTTGTGAACCAAACTGTTTGCCAACAAAAGCATTTATGAACTGAGGTACCACTGGACATGGCATTTTCATGATTGAATAAAGTGCCAATCTTGAGGCTAATATTCTTTTTGTGTATGTATGGCACCGGGAATCGAACTCACAACCTCATACCTGTCAGGCAGATGCATAAGCTGCTGAGCCAAACTCCCAGCCCCAGTTTTTTGAGACAGGGTCGCACTATGTAATTCAGGCCCCCCTCGCTCATGTTGTAGCCCAAGCCGACCTCAAACTCACAACGCTCCACCTACCTCAGCCTCCCAAGTGCTGGGATTAAAGGCGTGCATCACCATGCCTGGCTGAGGTTAATATTCTTGACAAATTACTTATTTGTGTCCAGTTTCTTCTGCTGTAAAATGTATGCAAAACCCACTGTAAGGCTACAAAAAGTGAAGAATTAAAACACTACAGTGAAAGTTCTTATATCTCACTGAAGAAAATAAAAACTACACTGCAAGAGTTAAAGCCATCATCATGCCCATCTGGGCAGCTACCTGCAGAAGTCCTGACAATGGATGGGTGGCAGCCCCCAAAGCCAAGGGACTCTCCAGGCTGTCTGCCAGGAAAGCTGGAGTGGACAGCCTGTGGCTCACATTTCTAAGCCAAATTAGGAAGCACAGTTCAGTCTCTTTGTCTGGATGATGAAGCCCAAGAAGTAGAAACCAAAGTTGGTGAGCAAAAGTGGTTTCAGAGGCTTTAGTGAACACTCAGACTGAGGAGTTTGGCAGAGATTAGCTCCACTGGAGCCAAACCAAGCCTCATGAATCAAACGCATGGCCAAGGTAGTCACACGGGACAGTGCCCACCTTCCACTTTGCACCTTCCACTCAGGTCCGGATTCTGAGGGAGCCACATGGAGGAAGACCCTGTTCCTAGACTGGGGTGACACAGAAATGAGGCACAACTAATTCTCTGGCAGAAAATCAATCTGTGATTTTTAGTGTCCTGGTTAAGGAATGCCCAGAAACCTGGAAAAGGTGCTGTGTTTCTAAGAACAGAGTAGCATGTGAGTCCAAGCTGAGGAGAGAGGGAAATTAGCGCTCTGCATCATGGTGCCCTGCTGTCCCTGGTCCCCAGCCTGTGGCCAGCTTGAAGTGTCTTCCTCAGCCTGCAGAGTAGCCTCAGCTGGCCCCTGAGGAATCTCCTCCCCTCCAGCCCTTGGCTGTGTCCCTCTGGGGAAGCCAACTGATTGACAATCCATCCTTCTCTTCCCCTCCCTTCCCTTCTTCTTCTCTTATTTTCTTTTTAGCCTTTCCTTCATTTTTTCCTTTATTCTCTTTTTCCTTCCTTCA